>JAULBZ010003027.1:0-17363 GCA_032360805.1 Neoturris breviconis
GTTCGATTTTTCGGACGCTCTGTCCGAATCTCACCCAACATGTTATATATCATTGGAAAGATAATTTATTCACCTTTTATTTGCTTTTTACCCCATTTACTTTTTGAGATAATTGCTAATTTGTAATGGCATGTAAAAAAATTGCTCTGAAAATAGGTCGTCGTCCGCCTGGAAACAGCAGTGAACAACAGTGCCATGCTTCGCAAACTTTAAATACCGGTGCTCTCATGAAAAGGAAGGGTTAAGAAGATCAGTTTGGTTTCATCAGACTATTTGGAAGCTAAATAACAGGGTAGGTTCATCACAAATAAATTAAACAGGTTGAGCAATTAAAAAATTACGTACCTAGCTTTTTACCATGTGTCATCCGCCATGAGTATTTGTATTCATGTAAATGACCACGAAACATTTTAGCCTCGTTTTATCGTTCGTCTCATTGCATTTTCCACTTCAACAGTCTGGCCTCTCCGATTTCCCGATTTAATTCGGATTCTGGTAAGTTTTAACTTGTGGGGAATAACATAGTCACAAGAATGGGACTATGAGAATAAAGAGGGGATCATTATAGACGGCACGATCAGATTTTGTCTGATTGATTTTTGTTTTCATTTCAGATTTTTCCGTTTGATGGGAAAGTTAAAAGAGGACATTTCATTTGGTATAAATTAACGTTAAATGATGTCACATTTTGGCAGGAAATTTTCGCCTAGTGGATAGCGACTTTCGTAGTTGAAACCGCCGTCCTTCCCCCCTTTATAAAGAGCGGATGGAGCTTTCCGAAAACGGCTGAATGTGGATATGATATGTTTCGTGTGGGGTGGGTTAGGGTAGGGCGTCTCCATTGCCAGGGCGTTAATGAGCCAGAAATGAGCGGAATTGTCCAGAAAGGGGATACCCTCACCAACTATGACTTTAAAGGTGAGGTCGCTTTCAACCAATGTTGAATGCGTGCGAACGAATTTGCATAGTGGAAACCCGCCTTAAAAGCACATGGTGGAATTTTTATGGAAACTCCATCACACTAGGATTTTGTTATTCTCCACAGAAGAATAGAATAAGAATTGATTGTGTGTTTTGTTATAATGAAACAAATCAGTAACAAGCAAAGCCTCCATCCCAGGGTTTCTTCTCTCTTTGGCGTGTAAATCAGTTAAAAAGAGAGAAGAAGCGCGGGGATCATAGCCTGAGTTCCAGTCCCTAACTACGACAAGTAGTTGTCGTAGTTAGGGATTGGAACTCAGGCTAGGGGATCAAGGTTGTAACAAGCAAACAGATATATTAATTTTTGAAAATGTAATTTCTGATTAAATTTTACATTCATAATATTTATTTATTTGCCACGCATCTTGAACACTGATATGCGATCGTTGACCAAAACTGGCCCCATTTTTAGATCGTATTGTTGTTTGAACCAATGGAATCTTTGAAAAAGCATTCCATTCGTAATGCATGATGGAATCATAATCATAGGGACTTCCACGGCTATCAACTGTACTTGTTGAGTATTTTCTGAAGTTGTGTTTGTTATCTATAAGGGAAAGAATATTTGATACAATACTCACAGCGTAAAAGACTGAGAAATACGGTCCGAATACAGAGATATAGGTATTTCACCACTCTATGTTCACATGTTCACTTGTTACAGTAGGCAAGCTCCACCAGGAAAAGATTTACGAACCTTATGTTACCGTATGTTTCGGCACAGAGAGGACGTTTTTAGATAAGCGCACACTTTCAATTAAACGTATACCAATCCCAATTTCATGGAACAAAATCCACAGTAAAGGTGTTAGAATAACGTTTTATGACATTAACTCTTCATTAGTATGGTGTGGACTCCCTAAATCTTTAAATCTTGCTGTGAAAGTAACATAACAAAAATTATTATTCAGGAGGTTATTTTCTTACATATTTAAAAAATCTGCATCATACTTTTATGACTCTTTTCCCCTTGAATATTCTAATACCTTCTCATGAATTAACAAATTTCCGGGGGTACCCCACCCACACTAACGAAGGGTTAACTAGATATTTGTACATAAATACTTATTATATCCATAGATATCTTGTATATCTATGTTATATCACAACGACGAAGGAGTGTGCTGTACATGAACACATCGCTATCTTATTCAGATCGTTTTTTTCAACCTCGTTCCCAGGGCTTTTTCTCTCTCTTGACGTTTAAACGTCAAGAGAAAAGAAGCCCTGGGATCGAGGTTGCGTTTTTCAGGATAAACGTGAGACCAAATTCCCGGTGCACCGATACTCGATAATCTTATTAGTGGCTTTAACAATTACTGTTGATAAAACGAACCACAACAAAAAATAATCAATCAACGTGCAATTTTCCTCTTCCATTTCCAGCCCAAGGCCGGTTGACCTGAGGCCATTACAATTCTAACCCAAAATATTTGTTTTTTGGCCAAATTTAGATCAAAACTAATTTACTTCATTTTTGATGAAAATTGGCCGTGACTAAATTCGATGATGCTGATTTTAAATCTGGTACTCATTTTTCAAAATTTTGAGACAAATATGCGTTTTATGGCCAAATTTAGGCCAAAAGTTAAAAATACTTAAAGTTTGATGAAAATAAATGCGACCAAATGTGATGTTGATTTCCATTCTGATATTCATTTTCAAATTACTGATCAATAAAAGGCAAAATACAAATTAAAAATTTCCGATAAAAAGCAAGAGCACTTTCTTTTTCTTTAGCAAAAATAATGCTCCAAATTTTTGAGAGGGTGCTTCTTCGACAGGAATAGTAGACCACCTTATTTTCTTATAACAAGGTTGGGGAAGTAGTTGGCATCAAATAGAAGTAATATGACAAAATGTATTAGGAGCTGCAACTTTTCGTCCTCTACATTCCCTTTTAGCTAAATAATCTTGCAACGTGCAAGTAACTTTGTGCTGCATACAGATTTAGTACGCGAAGGCATAACTGAAGAACCTTCTTATTCTTGTTGGGATCATTAGAAATGTCCCTAATTTTTAAATGTTTAACTTTATTGTTTCGACTTGGATTGCCATTTTGAGTTATAATTTACAGTTTTTATATCGTTATGAGATATAATCAAGTGTTCACATCTCAGATTTTGAATCGTTCCTCCTAGTAATTTTCAGTTGTGAAGGGGATTTGCTTTCTTGTTTGTAACTTATTAAAGCATAAAAACTAAGTCGCAAAACACATCTTCTTGTCTTGTTTCAATATCGCTCCAAGCTCACCCATCGAATACGGATATAATAATAACTTTATTATTAAATTTTATAGTGTTTTTTACGTGTTACTACTATTTTCTGTTGTACAATTAAAACATATCTCTCATAAACGCACCCTTTTTGAAGGTCACCAGTACCAAATGAAAAGAGATAATTTTTGTTGTTGCTATTTTTAGGTTTTACAAATGAAAACAAGCAGAACATATTTCTTTAGAAAAGAAACATTTTTACATGTAAAATGATGACGTCATCAAAACGTTATGACGTCATCAAAAGTATTATGAACCAAAATGTTCATGACAGTTGCTACTAATATCATACCAAGTTTTAGGAGTCCCTAAAGAGCATACCCAGCCGGCAAAAACCTGTTCAAAGTCAGCAAAATAACGTTAGAACAACGTTCACAGAACGTTATGGTTGTTCTAACGTTATTTTTCTGACTTTGAACAGGTTTTTGCTGCCTGGGTAGTGTTAATAGGATTAAAGGTTGATTTCCACTAAGAGAATAATTTCGTGCGAAAGTGTGAGGTTAATTTCTACCAATTGAATGTCTTCTTTTGGCTTTGTGTTTCGTCTAGTGAAATTCAACCTAAGTAAAAGACGTATCGTAAAACTTAAAAAGCTGCTCCAGTTACTTATCGTGAGGTAACTTTATAATACCTTGCTTAATGTTATCCCATACGATTTCAACGTAGTTGTCTCGATCAGGTCTTGATTGTTCATGCCATAATCCAAGAGCATGTCCAATTTCATGAATTGCAATGCCAGTAGTGAAACATCCAAATCCTAATGAAATTCGTTGTTTACCTCCTGTTCGTCCAACGTGGGAGTAGCACCTAAAAGTACATTTGAGATAAGTTTCACTGTTGTTATCGAAATGATATAAAGCAAAAAAAAAGGATCATTGATCATTATGTTCTACCTGTGATTGATATCCTGGAAGGTCGACCTTCTCATTACATTGACATTCGTGAAAAGTTTATTTATCTGCCTCGTTTAGAATATAGTTCATAAAAAAGGCGGACGATTTTGATCTGGAATATCCTGACTCCACCAAATACAAGTTTGATTCAATTCTCTCCTTTATAGCTAAAACAAAGAATGTGTGCGAGCAGTCTTTGACTTGTTCGTCGAAGAGAATGAAGAGGCCCTTAATGACTTTATATGCTGCATTCTATAAGTTATTTTAATATTTTTTCAAGGCGTTCTTTCTCACACTTATTTTTGGAAAATTCTTCATGGGATCAAAAATCGTCTTGTTGTGAAAAAGATTTGACTCGCAAAAGAAAAGAGTTAGAGCATCCCCGGTATAGTAACTCTCAAAAAACCGGTTATTATGAGTTATGAGTTATCCTTTTTTAGTCAAAAGAGCAAGCCAATAGTCCTTTTCATAAAACAATGAAAACGAAGCATTCGTTGCTCAAAGTAGAACTTCCTTTGTATGCAGTGACTCAAAAGAAGTGATTACATTGTAGCAAGTTCTACTTTGAGCAACGAACGACTAGTTTTCATTGTTTTATGAAAAGGACTTTACATAGATAGATACATAGATAACTATGACATTGATACCTAAGTTTTTACAGTCTTTATAAGTTATGGAATAAAAAGTACTTAGCATCCTATATAGCAACTTAGCATTTACTTTCTTCAACTTCAGATTATGACGGTACTTTTATAAACCTACTTTCCAAAGCCATCATCGAAGAACTCAATATAATCTCTTTCGTTAGTCCGATCAACAAATTTCAGACATGTTTTCTTCTCCCATGCTGCCATTGCTTTACGAATAGCTCTTTCAGTTGGCCCTTTAATTCCAAGTTTGTTTAAAACCTTGTTTTCTATAAGAAATACAAGAATACTAAAAACGTCTGTTAGTAAGAGTGAATGAAGAGTGCAGGGAATTGACGTTTTATCCGAATAAAAACTTGTTTTTGAACACTGGGTAACTTCGTTGTGATGGAAACATAATAATAATAATAAATATGCTTTGACGTTAATCTGGCTAGGTAGACCAAGGGGTCACATCTATGTTTTGGGCGAAGTGTTGTTAAGCAACTTCGCAAAATCAAGTTATTTTCCCCTATTTTCCCCTGGGTATTTTAGTGACATATATTACCCGGGGGGAGGGGCAAATAAGTAAATAATATCTAAACTAGCAGTATTGGGGCAAATAAACTAAGTACGATTATAACCCAGTACATAATCTTTTTAGAATGATAATAATTTTTTTGCTTGTGTCAACATTTTTTTCTATGAGGTCATTAAAACTTTCGTCAATTTTTTCAAACAGATATATATGTGTTCTCTTAAAAAGTAAATTAAAAAATGTCTGGGAAATGCTATTGATTCGGAGATGTAAAACATAGCTCTTTCCCGGAGCTTTAAGGATTAGTGTCCTTTCTACAAAAATCGGATGTTTGATAAAATCGTGAAAAATCGAGGAAAAAGGGCGCATCACTCTAAAATATTTTGTAGAACGATTCTACTTGTCAATATAAACATAGCTAGTGTTCATAACTTTTTGTAAATAGAAGATATTGGACTTTTGGTATTTCAGATTTTTAGTGGGAAATACTAGGAATTTGTGAGGTGGTTTCAGATTATGGCTAATAATGAAACATCGATCAACCAATAGACCTGAAATTTGTCTTACAGGCGTTAACTAGATTGTAATTCAGTCTTGCAAAGTATAAAGACACTAGGTAGATTTGACCCACAAGGGTACAATGGAGTTAAGAATGTCAACGTAGTCATAATGTCATACCGCACGGTAAAAAAAAACTTACTTGCACTTGAGTGAAACGCGACTGGGATAATACCATTTGTCCATCTATAATATGTACCCTTTCTCAGACCGTAACCATTTGTTTTGTGTTCATCTACATTTCCACCGTGAAGTGCGACATCAATACGTTTCTTTGTTAAGATCATATCTCCTTCAAAAACATAACCACCATCCTTATCTAAAATCACATAATATCATACAGAAAATATACAATTATAATTTTCATCCAATTTCATCCCATGCACGCATATATTTACCGCTAACAGACGCAATTGGCAATTTTAGAGCAACGACCATATACAAGATTGTTCTCGAACTAGCCCATGGTCCCGTGAGTATTACCCAGCGGGTAAAAACTTTGTTCAAAGTCAGCAGTAGAGACGCCAGATCAACGCTGAAAACATTGCTCTAGCGTCTTTATTGCGGGTTTTGAACAAATTTTTGCCAACTGGGAAACCTCCCAATGGTTGATTTCCACTAGGCAAAAGATTCGCTGCAAAAGCCAGAGAAGACATTTTATTCGTTGATATATTGGCTAGTAGAAATCAACTCGCATTTTCAACGAACAGTTTTAATTTTCCTATGAATGATTACTACTTAATTTAATGCTTTTCACTAAGGCATTTTCGCAATACCGAAAATTATCATTTCCTAAAAGAGAGCCAAGAAAACACAAGGTGGCGGCATTATTTGAATAACACTGATTCAACGATAATTCGAGGACGTGTGCCTACATATACTGAGTCTTAAAAAACTAAGTTATATTACGTTCAAGTTTGATATCATCCATAGGCTTTCCAAAAGCTACTACAAAAAAAATTGAACAGACTGCTAGTGTATACATCTTGCTAAATATCTGCAGCACGTTACTTCTAATGAAAGTTCTAAAGATTTTCTTCGAGCTTTATATTTCATTCCTTTTGAAGTTTATTTTGGAGTGGATGAAGGTTATGTTGATACAGGTGAACCTATACAAAAAACAGCTATTTAACCATACTTTGAAATCGCTCGATTTAACTCGTTCGTGATCGTTTATTAAAGTTTTAGATTTATTGACGGGGGTGTATATTCGAAGGAGCGTGAAAGAGTTGAGGCTTTTATGATAATGTGGAATCCCGATCTAACAAACCTTGAAGGGGACAATGAAATAGTTCGCTAAATCAGGAGTTTATTAGATCGAGAAATATCCATGAAAGTTAAACCTTGGAGCTAAACCCAGGTGCATTTAATTTTGCATGTTTTGCATCAAACATTCCGTTAAATCCGGTATTTGTTAGATCGGGAGCCTACTGACATATTACATGGTTTGTTTATTTAAGGACATATGTCGTTTAATCGAGCGAGTATGCCATATTTCTTCATAGCACACAAAATTGGTCCTACAATCTTGGACAAAAATACTGTAGACAAAGTGAAATTTTTGCAAAAAGTCGAAATTTCAACTTGGAGAAAAAGTCTAAAATTTTGATTAGCAAGACAAATGGCACGAAAATTTGAATTTATTCCAAAAGTTTGGGTACTAGGCAGCTGTGAATAACAGCATTCGACGAGTTTGGAAAAAACTCCTAAGATTCCAAGTTCTAAGTCTGTGATAAATATCTAGGGACTTCTCGTGGTCGTTTTCTGCATTTTTGTTTTACTTGTGGCGTATATTGTTTGTTAAAATTTGTAAAATGTCTCTAATTTCATTTCCAAGATTGTAGGCTTCTTTTATGTCTATTCATCGAAAACTGAAAATTAACATTTGCACAGCTTTTGTATTAGACCTTGTTGCAAAGGCAAAAACAAAAGAAGAAGAAGAGGAAAAAGAAAAAGAAGAAAGATATACTGAAGAGAAGAGTCTGCCGAGAGTTCATCATAGAAGTGAGAAAAAAAATACCAAATTTGGTATTTCTTTTTCACTTCTACGATGAACTCTCGGCAGACTCCTCCCTTCAGTATATCTTTCTTCTTTTTCATCATAGAGTAACAAATAATAATATTTGTTTAATATAATATATTCGATAGGAATTATTTGAGTTTTCTGTTCATCAGAAAACAAAACAACCTCTTCTTGTAACATTCGGGCCATACTGCAATATATGGAACACTAAAGCAATATACCTATTAGGACAGAAGTTTTAGTGCATGTTACAATTTGTTCTAGGTCTTTATTGCTGACTTTGAACACATTTTTGTTCAATGGGTAATCGACCATCCACCTTCTTCCACCCCGTCCCCCTCTTTTAAAAAAAAATAAAAAAATAAAAAAATAAGCAGAAAAGTAAAAAGATATAGGAAATAGACCCTATTTTTAGTTGTTTTTCAAGTTATATTTATATTATAAACACAGCTGTAAAACTGATATTTGTACAGGGGTATAAATAATCCATACACATAAATCATCTTTCTAGTACACGCACAGTGGTATCTCTGTTGATAATCACCATGGACTTAATAGCAATCACGCTTTTCACTTTATCCCTTATTTTGGTCAATGGAATGTCTATCAAAGATATAACATTGGAAGGTTTGTGAAGCTGTTTTAACTTTATTGCGAAGAAGTATGTGTCATTGTAATGTTACGGGTCTTCACTACTACTGAATTCGTTTGCATGAATTCTGAGCCATTATATTTTCAACCAATTTAGAATTCGTGTAAACGAAACCGCCCAGTAAAGATCCGCCTTTACGGAGGTTCATATACTGATATATGACATCTTAGTCAACCTCGTTCCTAGGGCTTCTTCTCTCTTGACGTAAGAAGAAATTCTATGTTCTAATCTCTGGCTAGAAACCTAACCACAGGTTTTACAGGTTAAAAGATATATTTTCTAACCCTAGGTTCTAACTGCATATACTGCTTAAACAATATATTCAACTTTAATCGCTGGTCTAACAGAAGAGGCTTGTGTTAAGGTCAACCATTTACTGATGTTGAAAATAACCTTATATAGTATCTGAAAAGAAGGGTGTTAAGTTTAAGGTAATTGATTGGTTTCCTACGTAGATTGTTGACTATGTAGTCTTCTTTGCAGGTATATTTCTTAAGATCATAGAAAGGAGTAACATCCAGTCGAAAATACGCAGTCACGCATTCAATCAGCGCCATTTCATGTAGGTTCACATACAGAGTGTGTTAGAGTAGGGAATATCGCTGTACCGTGAATTGTCACAGTGTGAAAGACTACTGAAAACGGACCCATTGAACACTCTATTCGTACCGTGTAACATATATGGCAGTAAACAGTCCGAATACGGAGTTATAAGGGTTGTTAAACAACAATTCCGGGATGCAATCAGGTTACAATATGGATTGCCGATTCTAAATATGCCATCAAAATGTCCACCCGGAGCTAAGTATGATGTTCAGCATGCAATGAGTTGTAAAAAGGGAGGATTTATTTCTATAAACAAGTTATAAGGGTTGTTATTCAGTTTCATAATGCATGCCTTATTCCAAAAGTCAAAATATTGTTTAAAGGCAGTAAACACGATAGAACCACGTCGAACGACGTTACTCAAGAGTCATTACTGCGGACTTTGAACAAGTTTATTGCCCACAGGAATATGATAATATACACAGATTATATTCGGATATATGTTGGACCCTATTCGGTACAATGTGACGTAATATATTTTCTAGCTGTGGACAATGGTTACCTGTTCCAAGGAGATATGGTAATGAGTAAAGAAGAGATACAGATAGCTATCAATGGCGGTGATGTTGATCAGAAATATTCATATGGCCTACGAAAGAGCACTCGTTATAAATGGCCCAATAATGTGGTACCTTATGAATTGGACTCGACCGTTAGTAAGTACTGTAGCTACTTTATTTTAGCTATAGTCGATACGATTTACTTTCTTTCAAAAGTTTGTTCTTTATTATTAAAAAAATTATTTCTTGGTTTACCTGACTCCTGGAGACCCTTAGCTAGGAAGGCTTTTGTTCCGGTAGCTCACGGTGGAATAACGCAGTTTATGTGGAAATGTGGTCACGGGAAATATTTGCTTCGCTCTCCTTCTCTTTTGTTATGCCAGTTATTAAGACACTCTTAGTTCTACTTTATGGAATTTTGCTCTTTCTATGGAAAGCACTACCTTTGACACTTTCTATGGACCCAGCCGGTAACGTTGTTCTAATGTTACTTTGCTGACTTTGAACATGTTTTTGCCGGCTGAGAAAGCACTACTTTTGGATAGCGCTTACCTTTGGATTGTACTTATTATCAGATATATATTTTGATGACCATTAAAAATTGCGCCTACTTTCGGGTGGATGTTTACATTTAAGAGAGCCTACTGGGCGAGCTCTACAGCAATTTGCACTATCATAGTATATATTACTCCCACAAATTTTGAGTAAGAAAACGAACCTGATTATGTTTAGAAAACAAGGTATTGAATGGAGTCGGTATATATGGACCCACTGAGAGGGCTATTCGTAATGCAATGGCAGCTTGGGAAAAGAAAACATGTATCCGATTTAAAGAGAGAACAGATGAAAAAGATTACGTGCAATTTTTTGAGGTCTTGGAAAGTAAGGTTGCATTTGCATAATGTCGAAAATTCCGCCCGAAAACCATATAATTCTTTACAAGGAAAACAATTCGATCGGTGTCAAAAATAAATTTTACACTTCCTTGGTCATATATACATAACCACGCCTATTCTTTTGGAACGAGGCTAATACACTCCAATCTTATTAAGATTATCTCAAAAATTATTATCAACACCAAGTCCACCATCTTTTATTAAATTAAGCGGAAAATTCCGTGCGAAAGCAAAAAAGAAAACGTTTCATTGGTAGAAATTATAACGTCACATGTCAATGATATTGAAATTGATTGGTTTGTTAATGCTAAATTGCAAGATCATATTGACAAGTGACACCTGTATTATTTTGACTTTCGCCCAGATATTTTTGCCTAAAGGGGTATGCGATCTAACCAACGTCAAATTGGTCAAAGCGTCGGTATCTTGTTAATGGCATTGCCAACCTAGTTCCTAGGTTTTTAGCGTTGCAACACTATCTTCATTGTTTAGATGTTACTCACACGTAGGTCGCTTAGGAGTTGGTAAACAAAGAATATCATTAGGATTTGGATGTTTTACAACAGGGACTGTTATTCATGAGATTGGACATGCGTTGGGTTTACATCATGAACAATCGAGACCAGATCGAGACAAATATGTTGAAATACTGTGGAATAATATTCCCAAAAGTAAGTAGCATGATAATTGTAGCCTCTTCCACAGACCAAGTTCGATTATTCCAGATCTCACTTGGTCTGTTTTCTTCTGAGATTAAGGTAATACATTGACGTCAGAATCATTAACAGGAAATGCGTTAATGTATGATAATTTTATGCAACCAGAAAATAATTATTTCTTTTTTATGGTAGCTTTGGTATGAAGAGTGGAATCAAGCATATTTTAAATGAATCAATAATGAATAAGTTATCATACATTAAACGCAATTCGTGTTAACAACTCGTAATGAGAATAAACTCTGTTGGGACATGATGTTGTAACAAAGTAGAAACGACGCGAACAATACTAACAAATATGGAATTTATAAATCATTGAAGAATAATCGGTAATCTAGCAACCTTGATCCCAGGGATCTTTACATTTCTGATGGGAAAATAGTCGGAATTATGTCCTATATGCAAGAAGACATGAACAAGTATGCGGTAAGAAGGTTAAATATATGAAAACATTGTATGAAAAACTCTTATCACAACCAAGTCACAATAAGTTAAACTTTGAAAGGATAGCTTCGGATCATACTGTGAATCGGTCAAAAGAATATAAATGTGAGTGTGTTTTACTTGCGCCAATGTTACTATTGCTGCAGTCATAGAGCAGAGGTACATTAAATATATATAGGTACATAACCAATACATTCTGCTACCTTTTGTGACTTGTGTAGCTAGCCTTCAATTTAGGCTGTCATTATGCTTGACGGCTATTAATTGCTGCCTAGAGACGTCAATATATATAAAGGGAATTATGTAATTAGAAGGATCACGTTTTTGTCGCATTAAAAAATGACAAACCGAAACCTCGTAAGGCCTCGTATATGACAATAATCCGGCAACAAACAGAGCTAGCTATATGGTCCGTATTACGTTGTGTAAAAGGCCTTAACTCTATAAAACTTAAAGCTGCACAATCACATGTTTTTACATAAGTTTTAAAACCTATGAGTATCAATTTCGAAATTCCCACCGCTTCTTGTCTCTTTGATTTTTTTTCACTTCTGCAGCTGAAAGTTTGCATTAGCGATACGCTATGTTGATTCCGATGTTTTTAAAATACTGAACGCTGATTGGTTAGTAAAAAAACTACGCTCTGTTGCTACTGAAAAAATTGAACCAAAACTCGACTTTTTTTCCCGCCTAGACTCTAAAAAAAGTGCGCCAACCTTCTTTATTTTATCAACGCTCATGCTCAGAACTAAAAATTGCGCGGAATTTTCCGCCCGCTCAGTAAAAACTCCAATGGAATACGGCCTGGATCTAAATTTACCTTTATGTCTCGTTTTAGATTTGATAAGTGTTAATTTCCTAAAGGTTTGAAACAAATTTTTAACTAAACGATTTTGTGGGAGTTATTTAGGGGATGAGAATTTCAAGAAATTTTCGCAGATTATAGAAAATTCCGCGAAATTTTCTTCCCTTGAGCCGAATCTCCACTGGGCGGAAAATGTCGCAAGAGCAACTTTTTTCCGCTGCTCCACATACACAGTAGCATTATTCTGTAACGCAAGTAAACAAAACTTGCAAAGATAAATACAAATATATAATAATAATAAACCTTCGATTCGTGTTTCGGTACTGCTTGTGTTTTTAGTTTTGAAAAACAACAAAACATCAACTTTGTGAAACATACTGTTAATTTCTTTCCGGTGTAATTGATTACAACATATGCACACATAAAAAAAATAAACTTAAGAGTGACAAATCTTATATTGAAGATTGAAATTATTAGGCGGCGTAGAAGAAACCGTGGCGCTAAATGTCGCCCCCCGCGACATTTTTCGCTTTGTGGAGATTCGACTTAAAACTTTTATCGTCTAGACGTATTTTCGACATTGATTAATGAGCGTTTAAAAAATAAAACCTACAGAGGAGAGTACTGAGTCAATGATTTTGTAATGGATTCGTTTTTTCGTACCGGAAAAGGCAATCCATTACAAATTCGTTGACCTAACACACTTCTATGCAGATAGCGTTTTGTTAAATTTTGTGGTTTTAGTTGATTTTACCAAGTTTGGAGCGAACTTTTGAGAGGAAAGAAATCATATTCAAGAGTTGATTTTTTATCTGATAAATCAAAAATTATAAACGTTATATATACGTTATATATTCATGTCCTTATTGTATATATACACACTAGTCATCCATGTACTCGTCCATATCCTCATCTCGATGAATAACGTCTTTACCTCTTCGTCTCATAATCAAACAAGCTGGTCTTATTCGTTCACAAACATTACACATTCTAAGTTTACTTCGATGGCTCAACTAGAAAGAAACAAATATACAAATTATTGAAACTCGTTCCCAGGGCTTCTTGCCTTTTCAAAATACGGAAGAGCGGCAATATCCAATGCAATACCCGACAATCAACAATTAACATTAAGAAAACATATTCTTTAACATGTGTGGGACTTACCAAAAATAAATAATATAAAATATTAACAGAATAATATTAGTGTATCCTTCTGCCTTTATGGTATTACGTTCGAATTATCAAACTATCAGTTAATACTACGTTGTTACTACGTTGTTACTATGTTGTTACGAGGTCGTGTGCTTACACTGATACCCAGCAAAACTTGAACAACGTTGAAGACAAATTGAAGACAAATTTCTAATTATTCTAGGGGTCATTACTGCAGAATTTGAACAGGCTTTTTTCCCCGCGATATACTAATTTACCTACTTACCAAGTTGTTTCTAATCAGAGGATAATCACGTTGATTTCTTTCAGAGTCCCCATATCCACCAAACCAAAGGCCTCCACCATTAACCAATCCATTAATCAAGAAAACATGACACAATAGAAGAAGACAAATCAAACCAAATCCCATACTTGCCATTATTAGTTCGAATTATTCTTACTGCAGCGAAGATTCTACTTCGAAGTAAATGTCCTTACAAAGAGAGGCTTTATATAGCAACAGGCGCACACTCTTCTCCGCAACGACATAACTTCAAGGACTTGAAATAATTTCCGGTCATCACTTTGGATATATGGGATCATATTTGGTATCACGGTATACTTTGAGTCACTGTGTGTGAGAGTAGGAGTTAGTGGTTAGCATTCAAAGTCCATACCAACACACTTGTAAATAAAAACATATCACATTCCTTCTGTTTGCACGCTTTTGATTAAAAACATCTCTTCGAAATTAAGTAAAATTGATTACTTAAGAAATCAGTAAGGGCCGTATAATAATCTCTTCTGTTGCATATGCAAAGAACTGAAACTAAAGCCCAATTTTACTCCTCTACAGAAAGTCAATGCAACGAGCGGCAGTCGCCTTGCTGCAATATATAGATTCAGAAAACACCCATGTATTCAAGTAGTTAAAGTGCTCTACTTGCTCTACTTTGAAAAACGTATAATCGGCGCCCGATTCTCTTTTTTGGGGTCAAGGTTGGAATAGTATTTTCTCTGATCATAGTATTTTGGTTTAATTGTATTTGTTGACGTGGCACAATAAATGCGGATTTTCACTAGACGAATTCGTTTGCACGATCCTAATAGGTTCTTTCAACATTGAATTCGTGCAAACGAATTCGCCTATAATGAAAATCCGCCTTAACACTTGGTATTACACTGTCACTTAAAACAAGGATCTTCCACATCACTTAGAACAAGGAACTTCCTTGCTTAAAATAATACGATAATGGTTTAGTAAGCAAATATTTTCGTATACCACTTTGTTATCAACTTCGTTCCCAAGTCTTTTCTTGTTTTGGTTTCTCAAATTCAGAATAGGCAAAAGAGTCTTGTTTTTTCCAGGTTGTTTTATTTGTAACATACAGTGATGATATTGAGCAAACACATAAACAACTTGTATTCTGCGGAACAGTAAAGTATTTGATTGATTTATTGAAAATTACAATTTACGGCAAGAGCAAGGCAATTAAAAGTCTAGATTTAGCCACCACTTTCTTAGACATTGAATTAGAAAGTGACGACTAAAGTGAAACAAATAACACAAAATAAAAACTTAAGGAAGCAGTTGAAAAGGTTGTTAAACAGCAGGTTTATAGAGAACAATAACTCACATTGGCGGTGAACTTTGGTTAATGTACCACAATGTAGTTGTTAAAACCGATGTTAAGTAAATTAAGTAAGTCAGTAAGTAAAGTAAAGTCTTTTGTCATTTTGCTACTTTTTGGACACAGAGAGAATTGTAAGGAGGATTTCTCTCCCAAGGAACAATTTGACATAATTATGTTTATATATATATATATATATATATGTCAGCACTTTTTCGATGGCGTAGTCATATGCTTTTGCGAATACGATATTTTTTTTTAAAAAAAAATTGTTTTCTTCAAAACTCAAATGAAGCTATTCTGTTTTGTTGAAGGCTAAAGTCTTGTATTTGTATTTTTTTAATAGAAAAATTTAATCCGTAAATAAGCGAAATTGGAAAACACCCGATTTTTTCGAAATGGGAAATTCGGAAAAATCGGGAATTTTTTTTTAAAAAAAAGCATTATAGAAATAATTCAAATCATGAGAGGTTAATTCTGTTATTTTACACTCAAGTTATTTGCATTTTTATTTTTGTCGGACTTGACTCCAGAATTTTGATATATTGCGATTAAAAATAATCTAAACCACATTTTCCGGCTCTGATTTCAGATATTGCGAGCTAATTGACGCCTTCATAACCACGGTTTTTTTATAAAATTAGAACGGAAAGGAGGTCCATTATCTCCGAAAATCTGAACAAAAATATTCAAACTTTTAAAATATTGGGTATCTGTCTAAATGATTTCTTTTCTTTCTTTTCCGTAAGTAGTAATTTGACAAAGGTTAATGTTCTAATTACACACGTTATTCTGCAGTATCAAATAAACTGGGGGAAGGGGAGGAATAAACGGAGGGATTGGAAATTATTCCAAATTTATATTAAGCGAGGAGGGGGGATTAGCATTGAGGAGGGGGTTGGCATATTTCTATAGTTACTATATTAAATATGATAACTATGGTACTCTACTATCGCTATCTTCAGGGTTTATGTCGTAGACAGTTGGAACTAGTCGATAGTAAATTTATTCAAACTTATTTTTGCTTTTAAGCGAGTTGACTGTTTTATACCTATTGTTGATTTCTTAAAAGCGAGGAGGGGGGGGAGGGGTGGAAGGTGGAATGAGAGCGGGAGGAGGGAGGTTGGAAAAATTTCCAAAAATTAATGAGCGCTTTATGTGGTTTCGGATTATAGCCTTACCTCAATTTTGTCTTTTAGTATAGCTTAGAGTTTTGCCCGAAAGTTGTCAAACAAAATTATATGAAAAGTCACCAAATATCAAGTCTCAAAAAGCATTAAAAAAGTTATTAAACCCCCGGTTTTATTAGGTTTAATTTAACCAGATTTAACTTACTGCCAGAAATACATAGCTCAGACCTACCGCGGCTAAATGATAAAATCGGGGGAAATTGGAATGCAGGAAAAGCTAAACTATAGTATATATCATTTGATGAGATATTTCTATGTATTAATATATTATAATAATAAATATATTTTGCAACGATTTGTTGTTGCTCTTTGAAATCTTTGAAAACTTCATCTTTAAATGGGCTTTATTAACTGATATCCTCGAAATCTTTCAAGTTATTTATTTCATCTCTGACTAATGTACAATGTGGGCGTAAATCTGAACAATATTCACATATCTTTCGCATGTTTTTGTAAATCGCCTAAGAAAGAATAACAATGAGAACAATATTAAGACTCTTGTCTATCTCCATATATGGACTGGTACATAGCCGTATATAGCATTATAAGTACTCATACAGATCTTACGGCTTGAACAAACTTATATCATATTACATTATAATACGGAATATTTTAGTAGAAAGCACACGACATCGGAGCAACGTTCCGACAACGTCAAAATAGCATTGAAACGCCGTTTTGACGATGTTCTGACGTCGTATGACAAGGATATACTCAATGCGAACATTTTCATCACAGACCACAACATGAGATTGAATTAATGCCACGGAGGTGTATTTGACGTTGTTTAGACATTACACCCAGCCGGCAAAAACCTGTTCAAAGTCAGAAAAATAACGTTAGAACAATGTTCTGTGAACGTTGTTCTAACGTTAT
>JAULBZ010003028.1:0-17362 GCA_032360805.1 Neoturris breviconis
CTAGTGTGTTAGCCCTCTTCTCATATTTTTTTCATAACTTTTGAACGAATGGCTTATATGACTAGAACTTTTGGAACTTTTTATACAATTTATTTAGGATCATTTTGCAAAAAACATTTCCGGTAACTAGGGATAATTCTCCCCTAGCAACCATATTTTCAAAAAACAAAACATTCTCTTATTTTTGCCTGAAAAACGTGTTGGTCTATAGTATTGGAAAAAACAAATTTTTACCTATAATTTTTTTTTTTATACTACCTGATTTCAAATGTTGACGTCATCATGAGTGATGACCTCATCGGGAAAATAATTGTGCTAAAATGTTAGTTACGTGTTGACCTAACTTTCTGGAAAGTTTCAACACTACAGCATAGTTTCATCATAGGTTTTGCAGTGGAGCGGCTATTTTAGCCCCCCTTCACAGAGTGCCTAAAAAGCCCGGCCTGCATAGGGTTAAAGTTGTGAATGTTTTTCTTGTTTTTACTTTACTATAAGATATAACAACTGATTAAATACAACAGTTTTTAAAAAAACATTTGGACGTTAATTATTATAAAAATTATTGACTTACGTTGTATTTGCATTGTTGTATCGTTTTCTTTTTGTTATTTGTTATTTATAAAGCAAAACAACTATCTAGAAAAATTATTAAAAAAAAAAGAAAACAAAGTGGATGATGTATATGGAATGTAACACTCTGATCGTCAACCAATGATCTTGTAAACGATGTCGTACATAAACTTATTCCAAACATTGCTGTACTGCAAGATTTTGTTTTATATATGCAGAGGAAACTTTTATAGCATCCACACTGTTTCCGAAATAGATAAAAAGATTCTGATGTCTTTTATTGCAACAGAAATAGAATGTATTCACAGATGTAATACGATGTCAAATTGTATTCAAAGTGGTATGGTAACAAAAACAGGTGGATATAAAGAATGTTTACTACTGGCAAACGAAAAAGATGTTTTAATATCTGCTGGTGAAGACAGTAAATTTACATTATTTGTTGAAACTGGAGAACCAACAGGTAACTTGAGATTTCACAAAACTCAAATTTATTGATCAATGCAATCGAAAGGAACGGCAGGTGGGTGGCACTATTCTTTTCACCAAATAATACCTTTATAGAATTTATCATTATAGATTCCGTAAATCTTTGAAAAAGGGTCCAGGGCGCTTATACAATTTTTAAGGTATTCGTGAGGGTTCTTATTAGAGGAGAACGCTTAAAAGAGGGTGCGCTTGTTAACAATATTAAAATTACGAAGCTTATACAAAGCAGAAGCAAGCTGCAATGACGTTAGATAGAGAGATAGTGAAAAGAAGAGAGTTGTTTAAAACGTTAGAGGTAACATATAAACTGAAAGGATTTTACAGAGTAAGTGATTTTTCAGAACATTTCTGGCAATTTTCTAATACGCTCACTCTCTTACAAAAGGGACCTTTGTTAGAGGAAAAGGGTGAGAGCTTAGAGGGGCAGTTAAAAGAGGGTTGTGCTTATTGGAATCGATGAATCGGTTGAAAAGGACATTTCACTCAAATAAAGTAGAAATTTTACATGAAAAACCTGTCTTGTCATATTATTTATATATAAGAACATCTAGAATCGATAATACTGATATACTGATATATTCCAGAGAACTCAGTTTGTAATGTTATGACGGCTAGCAATTTATCTACATTATTCAAAATTGCATTTTATAGTCTTTCCCCGTATACTATCTATATTATTACTATATAGTTCGTGATGGAAGAAGCACAACAAGGTTAGGACTGTCATGTAAACAAATAAAAGATGATTTTCCAGAATCAGAAAGTGGCTATTACTGGTTATCATTAAATGGAGCAGTTGAGGTATATTGTGAAATGGATACTGCAGATGGTAAGTAAAATGAATATAGCCTGAGCTCCAGTCCCAAACTACAACAAATAGTAGTTACAACTACTATTTGTTGTAGTTTAAGACTGGAGTTCAGGCTAAAAATCTCTCGATTTTCTTAGATCGACGATTAAAGGTACATAATTACCTTTTTTGACCAAGATTTCAAAATGTGTCAAGATCAATGACACACACTGATCATACTTAAAACAAATTCCCAGTCCGGAAATATTTGTAAGAGTCAAAATGAGCGATTCTTTTCTCTGAAAATGAGAAATGTTTGACCAGACTAGAGGACTTCCACACAGTGAACATGGAAAGCACATAATTTTCTAAAACATCATCACTTATATCTCTACCAGTATTCATCCCATTGGAATAAACTTTCCAGGATATGTTAATAATAAGATAAAAGTTAGACTTTGTTAGGCATATATTCAAAAATAAAGAATGGCACGTTGATACCTTTAAGAGGTACGCCATAATGTGTCCGGCGGATAAATTACATTAATTTAACTTTAGGTGGATGGCTTGAAATCGGTCGCGTCAATTATACAACTGGTGCAAATCCGGAAAAATATGGAATATATGGAGAGTCGATGTCAAGTGATATCAAATCCTTAAAAAATGTTCAAAATGGTAATTTCTTACTTGATGGAGATGGATTAGTTGAATTGAACAAAATATTTAAAATAAAGCAAATTCGAATATATTGTCAGAAGAACGGAAGAAATATCCTTGACATGATGATTAAAGATAACGATGTTGGGAAAGGTATCATAAGATTTATATTAATGACAAAGAATACGTGCCCAATCACATACGGGGTTTATCAAATTCTTCCAGATGATACCAATAGCACTATATCGGTCAACAATCAACACCTTGGGCATGGTGGTGGAGGTAATTTTGGAAATGCTTGCAGTTCTTCTACACGCCTATTGGAACCAAAATACCGATTATATGATGAATTTTTAAACTTCAATGGAACACACTATGTTCAATTGATGTATTACAATGGAACAGCAAGGTTTGAATGCGATGATTATTACAATGATGCAGAATACAGTCCGATTGGATTGTGGCGTTTATTTATTCGTTGAGGAACTAACATTAATATGTAAAAAAACCAGCCGGCTTTTGCCGGTTGGGAATACATGTATTCGCCCGAAATAATCTTGTATATTAATACTCAACCACGAATATCTGCATGCGAGTCAGAACAAAATCCACACCCAAACGGCTAAACGGATTGGATTGAAATTTGATACACCTATAGCGAATCCCATTCTAAACTCTTTGGCAGCAAAGAGATTTATTTGTTTCCAGGTCTTATTTTTGCCCGTTTTTGCCCAATTTTACTTTTGTGACGTAACAGAAAATGCGGGAACGTTGCTACGCGTTTTCGGCGAACTTGTCGAAGGTAGAGTTACTTGGGTTCCAAGAATGCAAAATTCTATAAGCGAACCTAAATGTTCGAAATAAAATGGTCGTTAATAAGGTTAGTTTCCAATAACAGAATTTTGTCACACAATTTTCATGGAATGTATTAGAATAACACGCAACAAATGTTCTACCAAGTGATTATTTTCCCGAAGCATGACAGCTTTTTTTCAATTTTTTAGTAAGTCATCACGATTATGTTCTGATACATCTTTAACCAACTGATTAAGATGTTGTTTGTTGCAACCTTCATTTATAAAATATTGTGCATAAATATTATAATGCTGCATGAAGTCAACGGTATCTGAACAAATTCTTCTTAGACGTGTAAATTGTCATTTTGTGATGTTTTTAATGATGTGTTCAGAATGGCATGAATATTGACGTTCTAATATAGATGAAAATCAATTTAACTTTGAGTATACAGTTGTTTAAAGATAGTCATTATTGACTTTTATGCTGGTTACATTGAGAAACTTAACTTAATCAGTGGAATGATTAACTTTGTACTTTATTATGGAATTCATATTTTTTTGCAGTGGTGTAGGTATGTTTGAACATATTCCATAAATGATTGAAAAGACCTTGGTCCATATTTCCATATAAAGAATATGTCGTCAATAAATCAAAGCCATATGAGTGGTTTTAATCCATATTATTATAGTACTCGTCTAGTATATCGCGAGTCGAGAAAAAGGCATTTTCGCGAGCATTTAAACTCGCGAAACGGGGAATCAAGGTAACTTGATTGAGGAAGGAGAATGAGAAAAGACACTCAGATAATATGAATCACTATTAAAATCTTTGTTTATTATATTTCACACTCTGTTATAGTATCTATCACATCACATATATTTAGTTTAAAATCTCCAATCAATCTGAGCAGTCCGAGTTGTAATTGTTTGTAAAATCGTAAAAGCTTCTACCAAAAAACAATAACGTAATAGATAGACCTTACAGACGGATGAATAGAGTATATATAAATATCTTATAAACAGTGACCCTGTTCTTTCTTACTCTAAATAAACTTATATTTGATTGGTTTCTTCGTACTGAAGAAACCAATCAATTGCAAGATCGTTTAGGGTGAAACTCCTTTAGGCTTTCATGCAAAGGCTATCTAAATATTGAAAATTCTAACTGAATTCTATTCAATGTTTGTTACGCAGCAACTGCTTAATCTTTGTAAGTGTAATTTTGTGACCACTTTCTTGTTTTTATTTGGAAGGGTTTCTCTCCTCATAGCCAAGGATTCCCGTCTCTTTGCTTCCTTCATTCGTTTTCTTTCTTTACGTTATAATCTGTCGTTTCAGATTTTAGTCAACATCAGATTGTGGAAAAGGAAACAGAAAATGGAAACAAGGTCAGAGCTTAGAATACTAGGCTAGTATACTAGGCTACTCTCCTCACGGTCTGTGCAGAATCAGCCAAAAAATCAAGACCAAAGTTGCATTTACTGCATTTTTAAGGCGAATCACGAGTGTACCAAAAAATGCGCTTAATTCCAATCGGGTAAATTTAAAACAGGTAAACTATCTATTAAGACCAGTTGCTTTTTGTTTTTTCTGCCCTTACAATAGACGCTGAATCAGCAAAGAATTTGATCCCTAATTTGCATTTACTGTGTTTTTGATGCGATTTACGAGTGAATTAAAAATGCACTTACAAAAGTGCATTTTCACTGAGGTCAATTGAAAACAAGGGACCTGTCAATTGAGATCCAGTTTATTTTTATTGGATGGATTCTACCCTCGCTATAGGCGCTGAATCAGAAAACGTAATCGCGTCCAAAGTTGCATTTACTGTGTTTTAAAGCTATTCACTAGTTGCAATGCAATAACTTCCTTTTTCTGCAGGACTTCTAGTCACTGTACAAGAATGAATTTATTGCATTGTAACAAGTTCTACATTGAGTGCCAAGCGCTTTGTTTTCATTGTTTTATAAGAAGGTCTATTGTCTATGGTAAACCCTAAGTTTAAAATCAAGTATGCGTTGAAGAAGTTAAGAATTACATTCATTTTGTTGTTCAAGATTATCATATGCCACTGATAATGCCTACATTAAACCGACCGACAATGCTGTATAAGATATCGTCCGGCCGTCTTTTATAAAAGTGATACTTGGACCCCCCTAATAGAATTAGTAAAAATCAACGAAATAATAATATTATTGTCAACTTATAACCTCTTTTAAAATATTAGTGTTAACAATCAGTTTCTGTAAGAAATTTTAAAACATCCAGATCCCTTTTATTAAATACTAAGCTCACTCGTTTTCCATCCAAGAAACAGTTCACACTTAGTTTTCCTGATGCAATACTCAGTTCCTCAACATGAATTTCTTCTATTCGTTCTATATCAGTGGCTTTTGATAGATCCTGAATGGTAATATTAGGTTGTGATTTGGTATTTTGCTCTTCATTAGTTTCAGACATTAACCCTTCTATAACAGGTATTGTCGAATTTGATTGAACTTCACTACATATTGAAGAATCTTTGGATTGCAATGGATTTACCATTTCATCATTGTCATTTGTAGATTTATCAGTTGATATATTCATATCTCCGTAAAAGAATTGTGTCTTCGTATCGTCAGTTTTACGCTTGCTGTTCTCGTCACTGATAATATTGTTCCACGCCTTTCTTTTTCGTTGCGTGAGCGGATCGTAAGTCTGATTTCGTCTTCTAAAAACTGGACTTTGTCGCTTAAACCTTGTATACTCAGAGTCATTATTTACTGAATATTCACCATCTTGAGTATAAACTGACGATGCATTCACATTTGATTCTGATTGGACTTTACAACAGAATGAACGAAAACGTTTGATTTCACGCAAGTATGCCCTTCGAAATTTCGGGTTAATACCATAAATTATTGGGTTAAACACGCTGTTGACATATGTTAGCCAATAAGCAATGGATAACCATGCATTACTTACAGTGGTTTCACCAATGGTTAGACATATCCACGTTATTTGGTTAGGTAACATACATATCGCAAATACAGTGACCACCATTATAAATGATTGCAACATACTTTTTGTTTGTTTGTGACGTAATAATGCAAGTTGTGTATTATACTGAACTTTACTCTTCCGAGAAGTCCGTTTTAATTTTGAAAACTGATGCGCTAGTTTATTTTTGTGTTTGCATTCTACAAAAGTTTGAATTAAATCAAAACGAGCATGCGCGATAGTTTCTTCGTCAATCGGACCAACGCGATGTCTTTGTTGTTCGGATACTCGAATTATTTCGTCATTTTGTTGTTTAATTCGAAACCAACTATATGCATACATTATAATAATTATTGGCAGCGGAATCGCATATTGTATCAAAAATAAAAATATTGTATATGTACCACTTGACCAAGTCGACCAAGTTTCTTCACAATACATATCAGGTGACAATGACAGGTGATATGCGTAAGGGACAACACAAATAAATGAAAGGAAATGGCTAACACAAATAGCGTGTAACGTTAATCGTTTAATTAAGCGGTATTTAAACGGATACACAATTGCAATGTATCTTTCCATTGCTAGCATTATTAAAGTAAAAACGACTGTTATCATCAGAAATGTTGAGGTTGGATAAACCATACGACAACCGATTTCTCCAAAAGGAAAATTGTCATATTCATATTGAACCATATCAGAGGTTACACTAAACATTACAACAAAAATGTCACAAAAAGCAAGATTCAGAATAAGCATGTTTGTGGTTGAATTTCTTAACTTTTTTGATTTCATCAATGACATCACCAGCAATAAATTACCAAACAAGGCAAAAATAACAATACAAACATTAACAGCTTTCTTATAAGCTATCGGAATATCTTTCTCTTCTGCAACGTCCATTGTTGTGTTGTTCATTTTGTTTTACTGTTTGTTTCTAAAGAGAAGATATTGATGAAAGTGAATAAAACCATAATCTGAAATGACAAAGTGTTAATTCTTTCGATCACAATCTTAGTTCTTATGTCAAATAGATATTTTTCTTAATAATTATCAATGGAAATAGTTTATTTTTTTTCTTTGACTCCCACCTCGTTCCCAGGGTTCTTACCTTAGAACGAGGTTATTTTGACTCATTATTGTTTTTCTTGTCTACGACGTGTGATACGGTAAAATTACGAATGTAAACCCATGGCTTATAAGTTCATCGTAAGCATTTTTGGTGGTCTTATGTACAGGGAAAGGGGAAGCTCATACACAGATGGACTTATACATGCACTAAATTTTTGTGTCAAGGATTTAAAGAAAGCAGAACTACAAATACAAGAAAAGAAAAGCACTGGAAACCACATCGGTTCATCAGAGGGGGGCATAGAACTACCGTGTATATAGTATCTACACAGACCCAAAGTGCATACATGCTTGTACGAAAATAAACTAGAGAGAGAGAGAGTGTGTTTTTCTTCTTATATAAGCCAATAAGCTTAGTATGTAGGGAGGAGTGGGGGCTTATACATGGAACTATATACGAGGAGCTTATATTTTGGTGGGGCTTATATTCGGAGTTTTGCGGTAATTGCTGTAATAATTTCCTTGATAGTTTTTAGAGCCGCATACTCTCAGTATCAAATAAACGGGGGTAGGAATAAGAGAGGGTTGGATATTTTCCTAAATTTATTAAGCGTTTATTTGATACTGCAGAGTAGGAACACTATTTTTTTAGTTCAAACAAGATTCAATGATTCAATTAGACATCACGATACTGATTGTCAGTCTATCTACAAAGAAATACGTTTATAAAGAAATTATTTCTTTGTAGACTATCAACATTTATTTGAACCTATGTTTTTTCCTAAACTATTTTCCTTATCTTATTTATTCCAAAGGTAAGATGTTTACTGCATTGTTGATGCAGTATAATTCAGAATATACAGTACAAAATCTGTTGATCAGGGGATGTATAGCATGACCGCATCGGTATTCTTTGATGCCGTGAGTAAAAGCGATCCTTTCATCGGTGTTTAAAATTACATTTCTGCGCTGCTTGAAACAGAAATATAAAGAAATGTAAATCTCGTCGTTGAAGGTTTGATGATAAGTTTAATTGATTCAATTGTTTCATTAAACAAAAACAAAAGTGAACGTGATCAGAATGATGCTGTCAGAATCATGTGCACTCCGGAAAGAATTCGTTTTATCCCAGCCGGAAAAAACCTGTTCAAAGTGAGCAAAATAACGTTAGAACCAGCTTTAAATAAAACAATGTCGTTTCACAAAGAATTTGAAGATACAATGTTGAATAGCATTACGTCATCTGCTAAATGAAGATGTTAATCATCTTCCTAATACAGAGAAATACACATCAACTACAAAATAATTCGTCGTGACAATATTTGAGACAAATCAAGTGAGACTTGATTATGACTTATGTATGCCTTGTGAAATTGGAATCTTTTCTATGGAAAAAACAAATAACTCTTAACAAATTATCGGAAAGAGAGATTTCACGAATTTCACGAATTGCACCAAAACAAGCGAAATTACATGAAATTCAATGTTCGTATATTTTTTTTTCTCTCAATTTTCTAAAAAGATCATTCTTTCCCCCCTTCCAGTCAAATATATGCAAATAGTTGAACTTGTTTTAATTAATTAATATTTTTTTGCCAATTCTTGAAATTAAATGTATGTGAAAAACAACATTTTTCGATTCGCTTATAATAGGGAACATTTATTATACAATCAAATTGGCTATATATCATGATAACACAAATGCGAAAAAACCTACTAACAGATGAGATGAAAGATTTTAAGGGAAAAGGTAGTGTCGTAAAATCGTTGTTTGCTGTATCTCCACATTACAATATAATATGCAACAGAGTTAGTCACAAAGGAACAAAATAAAAATACAAAAGAAGGAGAATTAAAGAGGGAACATGAAGAGAGAATAAATCTAAGTTGCAGAAATCGTCTAAAGAAAAGATAATTCATGAATATTTCAGGCTGTAAGAACTGTAAAGACAACAAGAGTGACAAATAAGATGGAAATTCACCAAGGTCATAACAAGGAAAGAGAGAGTTAGCAGGCTTGCCAAATAAGGCTTTTTATAACTCAATCACTGTGGACGAAATGCACAAGTAAAATAAGAAAGCGCTATGATAATATCTCTGCTGAGAAGACAGAATATGACGAAGAGAATTAACGATTATTAATTATGTTCTAAAAGGCGATGAAAGTTAATGAACTGTTAGTAATGCGAATATCCGATAAATACTTTGAAAGTAAGTAGCTATATTGAACTCACATACCGTTACAGTTATCACCTAATATACTGTAGTATACAGTACTAGATGGAGGATACCCATGAAAAAAATACTACAGTTTTGTCATTCATGAACGGACGATATAAACGCTTAAAGTTTATTTGCAGTCCGTTGTCACAAAGAGAAGTATGTGTGAATTCCTACCTGCTACTAGCCATCAAATTGGTACTTCTGAAGTTGTTGTTTTGATGTTCTTTACTAATATATTAACTAATGAGAAGGTAATCTCCACAGAAATATTCCGCAAAGTGTTTACGTGACTGACGATCAATATACAATATAAACAACAAGTATGGTTCATACAAACAAAAACAAACAAACACAACATAGCATAAACATGCACGTCAAATAAATATTCGAGTAAATGTGATGTAAACGTGACACATTATAAATTAATTAATTTTACAACGTTTTACGTGTCCAAACAATTTTCATATACAAGCTAGATTTTAAGACAAAAGAGTTACTAACTAAAAACATCTATGAATCGATAGATTTATATTTAACATATGGCTGTAAACGAAACAATGTAAAAATCAAAGAAATCACAGGAAGCGTCAGTGAAGCTAGCCAAATATCCAGACTCTTTGCTTCCCTCCCGGCCGGCACGTGACGTTTTTTAAGACATAACGAGATATTCAAAATCACAGCACAGCTTCTTAGTGAAGTCTGTCCTGATGACATGAACTATCTCTTACTCATATGGGAAATTAACGATTTGAAGAAAGACAAGCCATCACAAGTAACGAGTCTCATTTAGACGTTAGGGTCTTTGACCTTAAACTCCCTGCGGTGCAATAACACAGAACTCAAGAAATGCTATCAGAAAAACAAAGACGAAAAAAAGAAAAAATATAATGAGAGAGTGTTGCAAGTTGAAAATGCGTCCTTTACTCCACTTGTATTTTCTTTACATGGGGGGATGGGGAGAGAGTACAAAAAATTTTACCTTAAATTATCTGAAATGTTAGCTGAAAAACGAAACATAGCAATATCGATTGCAACGACGTATGCCAGAACGAGAATTTGCTTTTCGTTACTGCGATCAATGTTGCTATGTGAACGTGGCTCTAGAACATTACGGAAAATTCTAGACCTGGCTGAAGTTGTCATATCTCTCGTCAACTCCGTGTCAGAGATCAAAAAAACCTAAAAATACTTTCATTGACATTTCTCTTTACAGTCATTGTATAGTTACTACAGGTTTCTTTAAAAGAGGACATTAAATGTAAACCCACGGCCTCCCGGTATAGAAACAGTGCCATTATTACATGTTGGTATATAATATATTTATACAAACAGTTTGGCTAAAAATAAAAAGTCGCTGTTTTGACGTTCTAACATCATAACAACATTTTTTTACGTTGAAAAACATCACGTGCCCATTGGGCGCATCCATTTTCTTTCTTTCTTTGTGTTATAATCTGTCGTATTGCTCAACTCTTTAAAACATCAACATCAAATTATATATATCAAATAAGAAGAGAAAGAAAACCAGAGCTTAGTATACTAGACTATTGTGAAGCAAATTAACAGCAAACAGGTCTATGATCACAGGCTAACGTTAGCATCATTGAGAAAATCCACAATAAATTTTGGATAGATGAATGTCGTTAATGGCGGAACTAATAACAATTCATATTTACCAAACACTGACTGTCTTGCACATGTTATTACTGTACGTCAAGCGAGATTAGCTGCAGTACGTATTGGATACTATCTGTTCTCATTTAAAGGCGGTTTTCCACTAGAAGAATACGTTCGCACGAATTCTAAATGATATTAGTCAATAACATAAGTCATCCTTAAACGTTGTTCTAATGGCTTCATTTAGGATTCGCGCGAACAAATTTGTCTAGTGGAAACCCGCCTTATAGATGTTTCACTCCATTGATAAACTACATTCTGTGGTGTGAAAAATAAGCAGTTCCCTTTAAAATATCTTCACGACATAATCAACTGTAACTCGATGTTTGTGTTTGTCTTCTTATCTATTAAAGAAGACTTGTAAGGAGGAGCATGTTACAGTTTTAATTGTTTTGACACAAAAGAAAATCGTTAGCTAATTATGCTTATCTACACTTTCTGCACACCCAGAAGGGCCATAGTTAGATAGATTAAATTCTTTACTAGCAAACAAAGAGCTTTCTTACAAATTTTTACAGAATAAATTAATGTTCAAGAACATCTTTTGTAATTACCGTATTCTTCCTTACTAACAAGGCGATAATGTCATATCTCTGATATCTACATTCTTGAAGTTATAAACGGAGTTGAAATTCTCCATACGGATATACATGCAAAATAACTACCTACATATCGTATACTAATTCATATGTTTTCTTTATCACCCATCTTTATCATAAACCTTAATTAAACAGCTATATCAACGAATTAATACATTGATTACCTAATCAAAAAGATTAGGACATACATTAAAGCTACATCGTCATCAATAATTGTGGAAATCCATTGTAGGACTAGGGTACATAATGCGATAAACAGTGTGTAGTGTTAAATGGATGATCAGCTCAAATAATAAGAGGCATAGTAAGCCCACTCCTAGTCAACAAATTCTACACCCATGGGCCTATATTCGGTATGACACAATGAAGCAATATAACACAGTATAAGTCATATATAAAATTTTCCTGCGTTTTTTTTAATCCTTATTTTTAAACTATAAGGTTTATTACTAGTTAACATAGCAACCTTGCTTAGTTGAATAACTGTACTATCATTACACACGCATAACATTGATAAACATACTGACCAAGTTTGGAGTCTTAAAACAAACGACTGTATGTATAGATCCAAGTTGCTATGAGTCCTGCATCCCAACATAGATCCAAAGTAGTAGAAAAAATTGACAGTTTTGTTTTACTCTTGAATAGAATAGTTTAAACTTTCAAAAAATTTAAAAACTTCGACATTTAATTGTTTCTGGGGCCAAGGAAAATCCTTAAATTGGACCATTTTGTATTTTTTAAAACAACTTCTTTTAAACCCCCGTTTTTATATTTTTACTAACGCTTGAACCAACGCAAAATTTTGTCATATCATAAACTGTAGCTCCAACGCCAAATGCCTTCCCATGTATAAGTCCCACATCGTATAAGCCCCTCTGAAAATAGACCAATCAAAAACTTTTTACGATTTATATAAGCCCAAGGCTTGTATAGTATTTTGTTTTATCGAAGGATATTTTATTCGCCGTACATTAAAACATAGTCATAGAAAAATGGTTATGATTGAAACTAAAGAAAATCAGTCCGAGGGGGCTAAGGGATTTGTGCTTCAAGAATATATGTTTCTTACTTTCCAACATGATTTTCGTAAAATATCTTCTTACTTTCAACAAAAACTCACAATAACTTCAGTCGACACACGCTAATGGTGACATAATGCCAAAATCTCTGCATGTCCTGTTGGATGATTAACGAAGCTTCGTCGGGTTACTTTTTTCCTTCCCGGAATTATTTTACCCCTATTCACTAAAAAGCTTGTTGGTCATTAGGCCTTCAACTTGCTCAGGATGTCACAATTTCTCAGGGAGACAGGAAACCAACAAAGAGAAACCAACATCGGGAAGTACGACTTTAAGAAAGTTACTGTGACGTGACGTCATCATAAGGCTACCATTGTACCTTAAAATTTACCTGAATGTCATAAGCTGTCAACTGACCAAAGATGAAGAAAAACTGACATCAGAAAGTCACTATGATTTTTTTTATTTTAATTTCTATTCATAACACAAAAACACAAAAGTAAGAGACGAAAAAGACGCTTCATAGACTATAGAAAGGCCTATTAATTAAGGTATTGTACATATAGATTAAAAGAAAGAAAAAATATGTCTAATGCACATATATGCACATACCGTTTATTCGAAGGGGGCGTTTAAAAGAAGGGGGCGTTTAATTGGTGCATTACGGTATATAGATATATAAGTAAAAAACATAAAATAAAAGAAAAATGTGTGAAACGAGAATATTCCATTTAAAGTTAAATTAGAGGCATACCAAATCTACCAGATGATTTTAAAAAAGCAATGGTACATTTCAGAATAGAGGCATTTACCTCTACATCATAGACTTCATAAGAGCAAGTCAACCAACTTATCATCTGAGAATTTCGATATAGGCCCAATTAAATCAACAAAATGACGTCATCATATAGCCACCATTATGCCTTGAAGTTCTCAGGGTTTCACAAGCTGTCAACTGATCAAACATGAAGAGAAACCAACAACGGAAACAAAGTACGATTTTCAGAAAGTTCCTATGATGTCACTATGACGTCATCATATGACTGTCATTATGCCTTCAAATTTCTCAAGGTGTCATATGCTGCCAACTGACCATTTTATGAAGATGATGACCGGATGTACGATTTTTAGAAGATCCCTATGACATAATCTTTTTGACGTAATCATGTAGCGGCCTTTATGTCTTGAAATTTCTCATAGTGTCACAACCTATCAACTGACTAAGTATGAATATAAACCAACGACGGGAAGTACGATTTTCAAAGATTCCTTATGACGTCATCATATGGCTTTCATTATGCCTAACGGCAAGTTTCGACTTCAAAAGACCATCCCAGAGTCTTATAATTTACCATGCAAAAACTTAAAATTTAAATTCTCTCGCGAAAATTATAAAGTTATACACTAAAATACCGCTAGGTTTGGATACCATTCAGGAAGAATAATAAAAACAAGGACGAAATCAATGTATTTGTTGCTATACCGCACAATTTTCGAAAAATATAGAAGAAAAAAATGTATATTTGAAGGACTGAGCCTTTTCTGCGTTTTAGACTGTCTATACACTTATAATCATGGGGTCATATCTATACTTGACTTTTTAGTGAGTTTGAGTTGAAAACTGATAGAAAATATATTTTTGTAACCTTGACATTTTGGGTTAAATTCAAGTTAACTATTATTTTACGAAAAAAAGATACGTTTTTTAATATACATCGTTTTTTGTGCGTGTTAGGCTCTTATTACTTTCTTTTAGCTGTCAAACTGTTTTTGAAAAGATATAGACACAGGAAGACTATCGTACCGTCATTTTGTCTTCCGCGTTGTTATGACAATCATATTGTAGATCGAGCGACAGGAAAAAGATCTATAAAGTTAGGCTATCTTAAGAAAGGCTTCCGATGAAGAAGTATTAATACGGTTTGTAAATACTTCGCTTTTCAATTTGTTTTCTCCGCCTTGTTCACAATTTCTAAAAATTTGGCAGTTAAGTGACGTAAGATGTAAATGTTAAGCGTGATATATTTTAAGCCTTTAAGCCTTCTCACGCTGTTATGTGATATGCGACTTTAAATTCCCTCATTACTTAATCAAAGGTATTCACATAATAGACAGCATTTAATCCGAATCCTACGATGTTAGATATTTGACAGTCTGTAATTTCCTGTTCCACTTTAACCCACTCAAAAAGAGTCAATAGTTTAACAATACGTTAAATTATGAATTTCCTAAAAGTGGGAGGGAACAGGTCTACATCGAAGCACAGTGCAACATTCCTCCTCATAAGGAAGTCATGATTCTAATTTTAGAATAAAGTATACTTACCTCACTTTTAACATTTGGTAGGTAAACCAGAAAGTACACGGATACTAGAAGGGATTGGTACCAACAACAGAAAGATGTATTTTTGATTTTTAAATAAGGAAAAGTTGAATTTTATTTGAAGAGATTCCAAACAAAAGTATCAACTAGATAAGGATCAGTTAAGTAGAGGTTTGTAAACTTCAAGGAGTAAGACATTTGGATATACTTTTACGGTTTGAAGTGTTTGGGCGAGTGGACATCATCTCCAAGGTCTAAAGGAAAAAAGAATACAGTTTAACTTAATTTTACCCGGGGGATGCCCTCTATGGTTTTTATATCAGGTCTTAATATTAACCTATTATACCAAATTCCAGATTATCTGAACCCTCTCAAATTCATAGTATTTCTCACTTAAAAATCTGAAATATAATACCTTCTGTTTACAAAAAGGAATAAACTTAATCTTTTGGACACTGATTTGTATTCACAAGTAGAATCTATGTAGAAAAGTCCTTTTTCCCGATTTCCGATTAGCCCGATTTTTCCCGATTTTTGGATTATTGACCCGAATTCTTTGCCACATTTTAATGGATAGGCTACACGTTTTTTTTATATAAGAAACTGGTGTTTCTTATTTTTTACCAAAAAATCAAGTTTCTTATTTGTTTATTAAATTAAGAAAGTGAAAGCTGTATGTACTGCTAAAAAACGTAAATTCTTAACAAAAGATACAAAATAAAATGGTTCGTTTAATGTACCTTAGGGGTAGAAATTTTCGCGAATTTTTGGCAATTTCGCGAAATTAAAAATACCGGCAAAAAATCTTAAAATCTTAAAACTCGCAAGGTGTTATTTTTGAATTGTTTTTATGTGTAATAAATACTTTCAACCAATATAATACGATTGGGTTTTCCATGTCATTAATTTACTGATTTCTCGTAAAAAAACATGGTCCGAATGTCTTTTGATTTGACAACAGGAACAGCTTTATATTTTTCGCGTTTCAAATGGAAATTAAAGCATGATTTGTTTATTTTTAGTTATCGTTTTCTAGTAAATACAAAAGTTTTCCAGCTTAGAAATCTGATTTCAATTCCAAAACAAATTGCTATTCACGAAATTAAATACCCGCAAAATGCATTTTTTTTCACTTGCAAAAATAAATACCCGCGAAAATTTCTACCCCTAAGGTAACCTGTTTTTTAACTAAAGAACTATTTTTTGATCAAAAGTCCAAATTAAAGACCTACACATCTAGAAGTTTTAGAGGTTAAAAACTTAAAACAAAAATATGGTTGTTTCTTACCTTTTCCAAATTTCAGTTCTGTGTTTCTTATTTTTTGACCTAAATTCAGAACTGTTTCTGATAGAGTTGTTATAAAATAAAAACGTGCAATCCTTGAAACTCTGTTAAAAATAGTATATCTATGAAAAGAGCTATGTTTTACCTCCCAGAATCAATCAACAGAAAGTAAAAAACAATTCGTCAGCAAAAAAAACTAATAGCATTTTGAAAGGATCTTGTACTAAGTTATAATGCCAAGTTTCATTTCTTCAACATTAATAGTTCAGGAGTTACATAAGGGGCTTATTTAAATGTTGATTCGGATAAAATGTCCGCTGCATAGAGGTGCCCCATAAGAAATGTCCGCTAAATAGAGATGTTTGCTTCTTTCCTAGATAAAGTGTCCGCTATAACGAGGTGTCAGCGTTAGAGGATGTCCACGAATGAGAGGTTTGACTGTAAAGAGAGAGAATATACAGTACTACAGAATATTTCTAAGTGAACAAGAGCAAATATAGAAGTCGTCTGGTGAAAAATTACAGCAGGGAGAGGGGATAATTAATCTGCAAATAAATGAAAAAGAAAGCGTAAATAAACTATTTCCGCCGTAATAGCCATATAACCGCCGTAATCTACCGAATTTTGTGGTTTTGCGTTAAAATTTAAATAAAAAAACAGCCTACCTAGAGAAAGTTTAAAATAAACCGAAAAATATTACTTTACTTAACAAGCGAAACAATAAGAATCTAACCAATCTAGGTCTATATGTGTCCACATAGACCTAGTCTGGATGATTTTTCTATTTTAGCCTCAGCACGCAAAAACTTCGAGCTGGAGCTAAAAGAGAGCTTATTAATCCATAGAGACAAACCGTGTTTGAATAAAACCGTCACTTCTGC
>JAULBZ010003029.1:0-17362 GCA_032360805.1 Neoturris breviconis
CGGATTATGTTCAGTGTGTGTCACTGATCCATTTGACATAGATATTAAAAATTTGACCAAAAAAGGTGATTATGTACATTATGTAACTCTTATAGAAAAAAATCCAAAGAATGAAGAATTACATGTGGATTATACCTTTGCTAGCGAAGTTAATTGGTGCTGAAGCTATGGTTGAATCAAGAAAATATACACTAGTGGTTGAAACAAAAAAATACACAGTGGTTGCTACGCGACAGAAATCTAGCGAAATACAGTGTGTAATGTATTGTACAAGGATAGATAACAGCTGTCCATCATTTGCAGACAATATTTGTAAATGTCTTAAAGAGAACGTTGTAAAAGATGCTACAAGCATTGAATCAGTAGTTGAAACATATAAACCAGGTACGAGCCAACGCATTAGTCAAACTATTAACAGACTTAATGCACTTTTTTTACAATTTATCTAGGATCATGTTGAAAGAAAATTGTAACTAGGGATAATTTTCCCTTCGCAACTAGGTTTTTAACATATAGTAACTTATTCTCGCTTGAAAAATGTTCTGACAAATTTTATTGACCAAAAGTTTTTTCACCTATAAAATGTTTTTTTCTATTACCTGTTTTGCTTTGATGACGTTATCAAAAGTAATGACGTCACTAAAAAAAAAAAATTGTGTTAAATTAATTCCTGCATTAAAAATTACTTTTTGGTTATATTGTATGTAGAGGATAAAAAAATTGATTAACAAGTCATTTATTTTTTTAAAAAAATTTCGTTCTCAAAATACATTATTTCGATTTTAACAAACTAGAACTACTTCAGGCCGGACTTTTGATGAAACTATGTTGTAAGTGTTGAACCTTCAGAAAGTTAGTTTAACACATAATTAATATTTTAGTATTATTATTTTCTTGGTGACGTCATTATTAATGATGACGTCATCATTGGAAAACACGTGTTGTAAAAAAAAATGTGAAAACATGTGAAAATATGTGTAAAAGTGAAAATATTTTTGTGGCAAAACTATACACCAAAACGTTTTTCAGGCAAAAATAGGAAGGAAAAAGAATGTGAATTTTTTTACCACCTGTTAAAAATATGGTTGCTAGGAGAAAATTATCCCTAGTTACGGAGAAAAAAATTCAAAATGACCCTAGATAAATTATATGAAAGTTAAAAATAGTTTCAAAAGTTATAAAAAAAAACATGAGAGAGGGGTGACAAGCTCGTCCCCAGCACCTTTTGACTTTTTTTTTATTTTTCTCGGACCTTATAGAAAAGACGTCTTTTCTCGTCTTTTCTATAAGGTCCGAGAAAAAATAAAAAAAAGTCAAAAGGGGCTGGGGACGAACTTGAGAGGGGGGACTATTTGAGCCCCTGCCCGAATAGGGTTAATGACATCACAAATTAGGATGTCATAATTGAGTTGGAAAAGTGCTAACACAAATATTTCTCCATAACTTCGTTATAAAAGAAGAAAAATATTTAAAACTTAGTAGAAACAAATTAGGTATTATAACAAACAGTTTGATCAAATAATATGTTTCAATAATGGCACATTTATCTTGTTACATTTATCACATCACAACTAGATTGATGACATTAGTCGCGTCAATTGCTAAAGCCTATTGTTATTGATACGGACGACTTTCACAATAAAGCCTGTAATCAGGTGTCGTCCGGCCGTTTTCAATAGAGACCGATTACTAGGACCGTAAATGTAGTAAGGCTAACCCCCAAAACTGATTTGCTGATGTATGCATAACTTAAGCTCAATGCTGTTCACACACTAATTTATTTTTTCCACCAAGTTATGCCTCTGTCTGCAACTTATTTAGGGGTCCGGAGCTAGATAAAAGTGCCATTATGGAAATATATTATTTACCGAAATTGTTTGTTGTAATAAAAAATTTGTTTCTACTAAGTTTGAAACGTTTTTCTTCATTTTTTCCCAAAGTTATAGAGGAATGTTTGTGTCAGCATTTTTCAAAACTCTATTTTGACATCATAACTTGTGATGTCATCATAAGACATTTCCGAATTCTTAAAATTGAAATATCTTGAGAACTAGAAAAACAAAATTAAATATAATTTATCCTCCACAACATATCAAAAAGTAATTTTTCATGCAGGAATCTCTTAGCCTGAGTTCCAGTCCCTAATTACGGCAAGTAGTAGTATTACTACTACTTTGTCGTGGTTAGGGACTGGAACTCAGGCTAGAATCTCCTTAATTTAAAGATTTTCTCGTTAGCTACTAACCTTAACCCTATATACCCGGGAGGGGGGGGACAGCGGTCCGAAATTTCCGCATAACTTCTCTGATCCGCTAATCGTAGAAGGCATTGGAAAGTATTGACCTAATATGGTGGTTTTTCTTACTTATCTAAAAATTTAAAGGTACATTCGTAACACGAATTCTAAATGAAACCATTACATTGGTTGGAAGTGACGTCACATGTCAGGTGATGTCGCTTTCAACCAATGTAGCTTCATTTAGAATGCGCACGAATGAATTCGCCTAGTAAAGATCTGCCTTAAACAACAACTTGATCAGTAACATACACTCATCACCCTGAAAATTTGACGTAGTTTCAACATCGTGTGCTGTCATGGAAATCTTGGTCAAATTTAGTCAAAATTACCAACTTCTTCCCCAAGCCTTTCTCTCTTCTGACCACGACAAGAAAGAGGAAGCCTTGGAAACAAGGTTGATTTACGACAACTCTCTGTTTATTTGTTGTAGTTATCCTGGGTGACATTATTTTATCAGAAAATAAGCCTGCTACGATGAGTAGTCAATATATTGAATATGTTTCGAATATGAACAACTTTGATGTAAGTCGTGCATTCGATGGAAATATTGGTCAAGATTGTAATATCGATGGTTGCGCACACTCTGTTTCCGCTCTTACTAACTGGTTACAAGTAGATTTAAAACAAACCGCCGTTATAAATAGAGTTAAAATATATAACCGAATAATACATCACCAACGTCTCCAAGATGCAACTATACAGATTGCTGATTCTGCAGATATGATTGTAAATAAGCAGCTTTGCGCAACATTTTTGAATATAGCTACACAAAGTCAAATAGAAACCTTTAATTGTCGTGTACCAATGACTGGAAGATACGTTCGCTTGACGCAACGACATACCACAAACACTGCGTTAAATATATGCGAGATGCAGGTATTTGGTTATTATAAGTGATATTCGCTACAAAATCACAAACATTGCAGCTCGAATTACACGACACCAGTATTTATAGTATTTTAATGGTTAATGTGTTGTAACCTAGTTCCCAGAGCTTCCTGCCATTTCGAAATACGGAGGGCAGCTTTCTTCGCGGCTCACTGTATTTCGAAAAGGCAAGTCCTGGGAACGAGGTTGATTGTTTTGTTTGTGAAGATAGTAAAATATAAAATTAAATATGTAAACCTGGCTTGGCGCAACCTCGCTCCCACGGAGAAAAAGCCCTGGGAACGAGGTCGGATTTGGCGCGATTTTTTAATTCTTTCTGTCTGCAAAAAAATGTTTTTCTTCTTGTTTTTAAACGTAAAACCTAAAAAACGAAAGAAAAAAAATGGTACTGGTTACCTCCAAAAAGAGGGTCTGGTCAAGGGGATTGGGACGAATTTTCCAAATAAATTGTCTATAGGCTAAAAATCATAATTTTCAGGTTCATAGCGCATTCCTATAAAAAGTTATAAAACATAATACGGCAGGGTGGAACCTCCCTCTCCCCCCCCCCCCCACCCCCAGCACGAATAGGGTTAAATTTCGAAGGAGGATTTATTTCAAAATGTTGACATAAAAAGCAAAAAAGGTCTAGCACCCAGTTGCATATACGTCTTTGTAACAACTAAATTGTGTCAATGTATTTATCTCGTTAGAAGCAAAAATAATATCGTTCTGAAAAGATCTTGTGCGTAATAGATTAGCACAATGTGTTGGCTGCCCAAAGTAGAACGTGTTGCAATGTACTGCACAAAAAGCAAGGTCTACTTTGAGCAGCCAACATCTCAACAACAACATTTTCATGTATTTGTAAAGAGGTCTAATGGTCTATAGCACTTCATATGTTGCAGATAGCAGCGATCAATGTTTATAAACGTAGGCTAGTTTTAAGCAAATCACTTTTGCTATGGCTGCAATATTTATTACGCGAGTTTTCTATATAAGAAACTTAAGATATTAGCGTGAACAAGTGTTTTTATTTTTCCCCGATATACCTTAAAAGTCGGTAAAAAGTCGTAGTCAGCAAAAAAAAAGTCGGCATAAACTTTAGGCGGTAAAAACTTTTAGTCAATAACCCAAAATTTAGTCACTTTTTGCCGACTTTTTTTACCGATAAGGTATTTGAATTCAAGTTTCTTATGTATTTCTTAAATTACTAAAGTGAAAAAGGAGTCAAGTAATTAAATTTTTCCTTAAATTGATTTTTAAATTGATCAAAAAAATATGTTTCCATAAAAGCGTTTTTGATCATGAAATAGTGGGCACAGAAAGCATCGGATCAACGTCGAAACAACGTCGCGGCGTTTTTTTAACGTTGATCCAATGTCGAGTGCCTACAGGGCTTTGTCTCATGTCGATTCTATTTTACATTCTATTAATTTTTAATTGACTTGTTGAAAGCATACTGAGGGTGCTCACATATTGAATTTATATTAATGTCCGATGTTTCTTCCACAATAGTTCAAGGACTAATAGTCTAACGATGAAACTTGGCAGGCCAGTAGTGTATCATGAACGGAACAATTTGGAATAATTTATTTTTACTGACGTCATCACATATATTTTGAAATAGCATATTTTGCTTAAAAATACATATATTGTTAGAAATGCGATTAAAAGCGTTCTAAATATTTTTTCCATTCTGATTCGGTTTTAGATAGCTAAAGTTAAAAGAAGTATTAATCAAGCACAAGTTATTGCAAAATAATTATATTGGCTATTTATATACCATTTCTTAAGTAGAAATAGTTTGTCTCAGGTCATGACTCATATCTTTTGATCAAGGGTGTCGGAATCCGAGCGGATTCCCCCACCGGATATAATTTTAAAAAGTCCGTTTGAAACTCAATATATTATTATATTTTATATTTTTTCAATATATTACTGAGCTTTTTAGGGGTTTTTCTCTTTTCCTCCATAACTTTTGATAGAACCATGCTGTAGTGTTGAAACTTTCCAGCAAGTTAGGTCAACACAAAACTAACATTTTAGCATAAAAATTTTCATGATAGCGTCTTTACTCGTGATGACGTCATCACGAGAAAACAGTTAGTGCAAAAATATTTTTTTTAGGTGAAAATGTTTTTTTCGACATTTTTTTTATCACCTTTCAAAAAGTTGGTTGCTAAGAAAATTATCCCTAAAAATTATTTTCAAAATAATCCTAGATAAATTATAGAAAAATTATAAGCTATTCATTCACAAGTTGTGAAAAAAGTATGACTAGAAATAGGATTAAACAAAGATTTACGAAGTACTACCCCGGATATTTTTCAAAGGAAAAACGTCACGTGCCAACTGGATATATTATAATGTTTATATCCGCCAGGCAAAAAATTAGCGGCGAAAGCCAAAAGAAGACATTCCATTGGTAGAATATGGTGTGACATCAATTTCAATGGAAAGTCTTTTTTTGGCTTTCGCTGCGAATTTTTCGCCTCGTGAAAATCAACCTTTACATAATTTTTTATGTTATGTTAATTACGTTATAATTTTCCTTTTTTGGGCGGAATAGGGGCGTTTGTTGGAAAAGCATTTAAAAAAGGGGATCGTTTATTTCAAAATAAATATTTTAGAGCGTGTGAAATTATTAAAAATACATCCATATAACGAGAAGCGTTCATCTATATCAACTAAATATCAAAGAATATCGAAACCTTCTCGTAGACAAATCTCAGTGGACACTCGTTAAAACGAATATTTTTTTTGTAGTCTAAAATGAATTTCTTCCATTCTCCTCATGCAGAGCGGACATTAACAGTATAAAGTTTAAAAATATATTTATTAACTACCGCAATGCCTCGCCTAAGCATTTGGTATGTAAAGGGAAGATGAGTACTTTTACCCCCTTATGGGCGGAGAAGGTCATTTAGACACCGTACACAGCGATGTCCGCTTTATAGAGATTCACTGTATTATTATTGAGAAGGAAAGAGTTTGGACTTAAAAAAAAAGTGTTTGGAAAGTGTAGACATTTAAAAGAAGGCGGCGTCTATTAGAAGATTAACGGTGGTTGGCTCGGTGTACATGTATGATGACTCCACAACACGCAGATCATGTGTTAAGCAGAGGACGAAATAATACAGCTTACCTTATCGGGAACAAAAAAAAATGTAATGTAAAATTTAGTTGCCATTAAAATTAGTCGGTTAAAAATTTGGTTACCTAAGGAAGATTTAGTCACTTTTTGCAGACTATAATTTTTGTTTAGTCACATTATCAAGAATAGATTGTTGACCAATATCATTGTGCTTTTAATGAAATTATACACACTTTCTATCTTTTGCAAGCTTTAAACTTTTTAATTCGTACACATATGGGAAGGTTTTTAGTTCTAAAATTTTATTAAAGAGTTTCTTAAATTTTTCAAATATTATTAAAGTACAGAAACCAAAACGGGCAATAATAACGAGTAAGTATGTTTTAATTGCATCTTGTAGCTTACCAAAAAAATCACTAATCTAACAAAAGTACAATTCCATTGAAATCGTCAAGTTTGAGGTAATCCCCAGATTTATCGTCAAATAGAACTCGATATTCTATTTGACTTCTTGTTGTACCACGAAATAACAACAACATGCCAATCCAAAACGTTTCTTATCCCAAAAAACAGGAATAATTTGTAGTAGTAAAAGTTTCTTAATTTTTGAAGATTCTAGTACTAGGTTTCTTATATAAAAAAAAAACGTGTAGTTTTTCCACTTTTTAGGAATAGCGCTACTTTCGGAGCGCTACTTTCCTATCCCGTTCTGTTCACATATGGTTCCGATCCCACGAAAAAACAATGCAATGTAATTGCACATTCGATGTTGCAATGTCATGGCTTCTAGAAACCGTAAACGAAAACATTCAATATGGTGGAAGAAAATGTAAAATAACAACACAACCTGGCAACGGTACAGTCCAGTGGAGTGATAGTAAGTGTTTTAAATGCCGGATTTTTGTCTGATCACTACACCTTTTGTCACATTAAATTTCTTCAGGTAAGGAACATTAAGCCATAGCAGCTCTATTGCATTTCCAATGACCCAAGTTCCTCCCTGGAAGACACAAAATCTCATCCTGTTTTGAACAGGTTTTTGCCGGCTAAATTTAGTTTTTGGTGTATTTTTCGAAAAAAATATTTGTGACAAAGTCTATCTGCTTTTTTTTTTACCTCATCTCATTCAAGTTTGTATTTCTGATTCTGACATCATAAAAATTGTTTAACGAACGATACGATGGTTAGCTATAGATCGAGCTGCAGAGGGCAGGGAAGGGCATAAATGTAGTTACTAGCAGATACTTATAGCTATGCATTTCTTGAGAAAATAACGTTCAATTTGTTTTAGGATGGTGGGTACTTCTTTTCACTTTCACTTTAACATAAATGTCAGGCATGTATAAGCCCCTCCCCGTGTATAAGAATTAAAAAACTAAAAAATTAATGCCATTCCACAATTGACATGTTTAAACTCTATAGAATAAACCACAGATTAACCATCAATTGCCGTGCACTGAGATTTTTCAGTTATATACATTATAAATCCAGCAACGTCGGATCAACATTGAAAGAACGTCACAACGTTGTATTGATGACGTCACGACGTCGTGTTGGCCTTTTTTCGATGTTATTCCAACGTCGTGTGCCAAATAGGAACAATTGAGCTTGCCTATCCAGATCTAATCTCTCCATCTGGTGTTCTGTTAAATTAGCAATGAACCATTTATAATGACTGCTCTCAGAACCGTTTTGAAATGTAAAACCAAATTATAACACTTTCTTCTTCCTAGTGGACAAAAACTTGTTTAAAGTCAACAGTAAAAACGCTAGAACAACGTCGTTCGACGTTGTTATAGCGTCTTTATTGCGGACTTTGAACAAGTTTTTCCCCATTTGGCTATTTACTACTTTAACTTATACTCTGCATACTCAGATACTTGCATAATCCGATAGCTTTTCAATATCCTTGGGAACGTCATACATAATAAGACAATCAAATATGCTGATGTCAGCATATATTTATAGTAGTTACCAGTGGTTTGTGATTTTAAATAATTATATTTTTAGAAATGTAACAACTTAAGTTTACTCTTGGGATTCTTAAAATCGTTACATCTAAAAATATCATGTGTTTGGTTGTCATGGTAAATTTTAAGATATAAAATAACAAATTTTTCAAGTTTTATAGCACCAATACGCTTTTTTTGAACAGTTTCGCACATTTTAGATTTTTATGTTTGTATTATTTTACATAAAACATGTGAAATTAGTTGATAAGTTCTGCCATATTTTTCACTCTTTTTCTCTCTTGATTAGATGTTTTGTTAAGTGTGTAGCAATTAAGAAATAAAAATTAACACAAAGAATTCATCTAATTACTATCTTTCTGATTTTCTTAAACAAACGTAAGATGTAATTTTGTTACTGAAAAAAAAAGGTTCACAAGTAGATCATTATCAGAGAAAACAGAAAACTATTGTAATATTTATGGAAAAAAGAAAGATATATTTTTTATATACATATATAGGCCGTTTTCCACTTCGGAAAATCTTCCGAGGAACGGAAACGGAATGGAAAATGCGTACGCGTATCGCGTAGAAAAAAATGATAAATATTCCATTGGTAGAAATCGACATCACACAATGTGTGATGTCAATTTCTACCAATAGAACGTCTATAATTTCTTTTTATGCGTGAACATTTTCCGTTTCCGAAGTGGAAAACGGCCTTAACAAAACTTTTGTTTTCTATGACAAAAAACGTAATATTCAAATAATATCAGAAAACTCATACATAAATTGATATTGGAATAGACAATACTTATAATCTATTTAGTTAAAGAAAAAAAAAATTGAAGTAGAATAATTTAGCTAAAAATGCATATTTTTGAAATTTATATATAACTGTTATTTTATTTTATTTTTCTATCAAGATGACTCTGTTATGCCGCTATAGAACACCGTATTTCCGTTTACTTCGTCGTACATTTATTCTTGTTGTTATTGTAATTGTGGGATTAAAATTTGCTGGTGTCGAAGTATTTAATCAACCTACACAACAAGGTATGTATTACTTCCCTGCAGGCACACGGCGTCGGATCAACGTCGAAACGACGTCAAAAGAAACAATATGGGTGCGTATTTGGTAGTCGCTTATACTGCCAAAATAACTACATGTTGCTAACGCTGATTGATGTTGTTTGCTGGGATTATGAAGAAATGTTATTATAACGTATGTCGTCGGAAAACGTCGAAGTTGTTCCTACGTCGTATGTCCGTTGTGTCTATTCTACATAGTGTACAACGTATTTTAAAAACTATAAAAAATAATTGACAGCTGTACAGTATACTCTTGATGGGCATTCGAAGTGTAATCCCTGGTAAATAGTTCGCAACGTGGAACCATTTTTCTCAGATTCTTCGTTTTCCTTCTTAATAAACTTTGTTTAATTTTCCAGTCCCTAGAGCCAATTTTCTTCGCCCCTGTCACACTGTTCCCCATATCTTCTGAAATAATTGCTTATACGATTAGAAATTTTGTTTCTTTTCCTACAATTTATCTAGGAAAATTTTGAAAAAAGAAATTGGTAACTAGGAATAATTTTCCCTTAGTAACCAAATTTTTGACAAATTCCTTCTTATTTTTGCTTGAAAAACGTTCTAACAAATTTTGGAGACCAAAAAAATTAGCCTTGATGACGTCATCATAAGTAATCACGTCACTAAAAAGATAATTATGCTAAAATGTTTATCTAAAGTTTCAATACTACCAGCATGTTAAAAAAGATAGGCGAGCGACGTTGTGAACGACGTTGTTCTAGCGTCTTTACTGCGGACTTTGAACAAGTTTTTCCCAATAGGTATCGTCGTCAAACTATGTCGAACGAATACATCGCCCGTATTAAGGTATTTCGCGACATCGGATCAACGTTGAAACGTAGTCATTTTGTCGTTGTTCGACGTTGATTCGATGGCATGTTGATTCAAAACGGATAATTTTGATTAAACTTGTTCATATATATTATATTAATTAATAATTTGCTGAAAGATTATAGCAGATTGTGAGAAAGTTTGATTATCTTTTTGTGGTTTATTCGAGGTTGGACCATTTCTCACTTCCCAAAACCCACTATTGTTACCTTATGGAATGTTATTCTTGAAACATCTGACCCAGTTAGCAACAACTTGTTCAAAGTCCGCAATAAAGACGCCAGAACAACGTTTTTACGTTGTTCTAGCGTCTTTACTATTGACTTTGAACAAGTTTTTGCCCACTGGGGAATTGTTATTTGCTAGCCTGGGTGCCAGTTCTTACCGCTACGAGTAGAGGTTAGAACTGGGGCTTATTCTATTCTTTGCTAGTTGCAAATATTTTCTCAACCGAAAAGCTAAATTGTTTTTTTAAGTTATTTTTGTAAATTGTACCCATTGGGCAATACCTTGTTCAAAATCCGCAGTAAAGACGCTAAAACAACGTTCTCAACATAACTAAAATGAATTTGCAAGGAAGATCATCGTGTCTATGAGAACGGTTGCATTTGATTGGTTTCTTCGGTTCAAAGAAACCAATCTAATTCAAGAACGTTTATTCACTACTCTTCAGTAGCTATTTTTTTTTTCGGAAATGATTAGTATAGACCTATTCACAAAATATGTGAAAATGAGCTCAAAATGGAACTTCCTTTTTTGTGCAGTGCCCTGTAGTCAACACCTCATTTTCATATATTTGTAAATAGGTCTATACAAACGATTTTATTTAAATAACCACAGTATGACTACCAAATACGGTCTCGTCCCAGCCGGCAAAAACCTGTTCAAAGTCAGCAAAATATCGTTAGAACAACATTCTGTGAACGTTGTTCTAACGTTATTTCGCTGACTTTGAACAGGTTTTTACCGGATGGGGTATATATACGAACATGGTAGTACACAGTCCAAATACGTAGATGTACGGGACCGTATTCGGTATTTTTTCACACTGCGCTTCTCATTAAATTTGTTCAAAGTCCACAATAAAGACGTTAGAACAACTAATTTTTAAACCTTTGATTGCTATAGCATCATTTCCTTATAGTATCACGTGCAACATATTCAAGGCGTCACTTATTAAATTCTGTTGGATGGGAACAATGTGATTTTGAAATTGGACATAAAAGAAATTATTCTGATCCATCATCCTGGAATCATCCTGACAAAGCAAATGCATGGGTTGCATTATATGTCTTTCTAACTCTAATCGTATTTGTTGGTAAGTTTTTAGTGCAGACACACGACGTCGGTTCAACGTCGCGTCTAGACTGGAGTCGTATGTTTCTTAGAGAGCTACTATCGCTATTATATAAAATCGGAGATAATTGGGAAATTTGCTTCCGCCACAAGAACGCAAAAAAGGCTAGATCGCCTCGTTTTGAAAAAAGTTTTTTTTCAAAGGTGGAGATTCAACTAAAAGTTAACCCAAATGATGGAGAATCACGTTTAGAAAATGCTTCTGAAAATTTGATTTTCATGAAGATTTGACACAAACATCATACCCAAATGAGAAGTGATTTTATGATATTTTGATATTCTATGATACTTTGACTGTAATCACATTCTTGAATAATAATTTTTCTATAAGACTTTTACCATGAATCTTTTAGAATCTATTTTGTATTCTTCAATTTTTGGAGATATATAATATATGAATTGTAACGATAAGATATAAAAAGTTTCCATTTTGATTTCAGGAAGCTACCTTTTTCAATTTAAAAAATATATATTGTATATTGTAATATATATATAAAAAGCAATTAGGGAATATAATTTTATTGTGTTTGTTATGGTAAGTTATAGTAAGTTTTGTCTCTCTGAATTAGAAATACAATAGGAAGTAAAAGAAAAAGTGATTTTTAATAAAAGAAAATAATTAATTCAAAGATTACTTTCTTCTAGGGTTTCTTTATTTTTAATTTTTTAATTAATCTCTTTTAGGTTTATTGGTAATAGAAACCAATCTTATGTTTTAGTCTTATATCTTTTTAATATTTATTAAAAGCTAATAGGAACCATCTTCGTGTTTTTAACAATGATTTAACAGAAATGTACATAGCCTATGCATATATTATAACACATACATAGCCTATGTACATATGACATACGTATATACATAGCTTATGTATTATTACTTATACATGCAGTCTATGTATATATCATTTTATAAAGCATAAAATTAAACACATCACTGACAATATAGGAACACTATAGCATTCTTACCAGTGTATTTATAGCACTATGATTTAATTTTGTTATGCTACCTTTAAATTTCACCCGGTTTGGCTAGCTACTTTCAATACCGTACCTTTGATTACTTTTTAGCTCTTGCAATCATATGCGATGACTTCTTTGTGCCATCCTTAGAAGCTATCAGTGATAAACTTGATCTTTCTGAAGATGTGGCAGGTGCCACTTTTATGGCTGCTGGCTCATCTGCACCGGAGTTGTTTACTTCTATCGCCGGTGTTACAGTAGAAAGTGATGTTGGTGTTGGTACTATTGTCGGGTAAATAGTTGATTGTAAAATATCCTCTCCAAGTGGGCAAAAATCACCTGTTTGAAGTTCGCAGTAAAGACTCCAGAACAATGTCGTTCTAACGTCTTTACTGCTGATTTTAAACACGCCTACTGTGTGTGCAATGGATTATAATCCATTGCAAGCTTATTGATAAACCTCTTTCCTACTAGGATCATTCACGTTCGTCGGACGGTGTTCTAGTGGGTAAAAACTTGTTCACAGTCCGAATTAAAGACGCTAGAGCGACGGTGAAAACGTTGTACCGCCTTTACTGCGGACTTTGAGCAGGTTTTGGCTCACCAGGTAGATAAAAAGTTCTACCAAAAAGTTGAATTTGGAACAAAATTTTAAGAAGGTCTAATACTTAAAACGATAAAATCGTTTATTTCAAAAAACGCGCATGTGCGAAACAAGTTCCACCGCACGTCTCAGCTCGACTTTTAAGGCAGCTTTTACATTGACCTCTGAATGAGTTTCACCCTAAATGATCTTGTATTTGATTGGTTTCTTCATATCGAAGAAACCAATCAATTGCAAGATCGTTTAAGGTGAATTTCATTTAGGGGTCCGTGTAAAGGCTGCTTAAAACGAATTTATTTTGATAAGCAGAGGCTACCTGTAATATTCCGTGTATGCACGTGTCAATTTATCTAAATTATGTATTATTAAAGAATCTCTTGTGGACAAGCCAGATTTTTTAAAAATGGAGAAAATGCTCCTTGTAGTCACGTGACATCTAACGTCCAGCCGTCAAAGCATCGTCGTTTCGACGTTGATTAGACATTGCTTGCTCATTGGATAAATTTCTTTCTTTTAAAAAAATTTTCAGTAACATCCCAGTGGTAAGAAACTTGTTCAAAGTCCGCCGTAAAAACGCTAGAACAACATCGAAGGACGATGTTCTAACCTCTTTACTGCTGACTTTGAACAAGTTTTTGCCCACTGGGATATTTTATAATGTTCTTTGTAGGAGTGCAGTTTTTAATCTACTTGGTATTGTTGCACTATCAGCTGCTTTTGCAGGAAAAGTACTTCAACTAGACTGGAAACCATTAACTCGGGATGCATCATATTATGGAATGTCTTTAGGCTTTTTTATATTATTTGCATGGGATGGGAAATTTGAACTCTACGAAAGCATAATTATGTTAGTCATGTACTTGTTTTATATCGTCCTAATGAAGTTTAATCCACAATTGATGGCGTTATTGTCAAAATGCGGGTAAGATTTACTGTAATACTGTTCATTATCTCTATACGTACGCCCCCTTCCCTCGCCGACTTCCCCCGCCACCGTGAACCTAATATGAAAATATTACAAAATGTGTAACTTAGGCAGCCTTTACATGGACCCCTGAATGAGTTTCACCCTAAACGATGTTGCATTTGATTGATTTCTTCGTACAAAAAAACCAATCAAATGCAAGATCGTTTAGAGCGAAATCATCTAGGGGTCTATTTAAAGGCTGCCTTAATCCAAGTCTAATTTCTACCTTTCATTTCACGTGTTTAGCTAAACTGAACATTTCCCTTAATTAACTTATTTCCCTTAATTAACTTATACGCCAGATGATCACCTTTACTTTAACCCTATTCAGGCCGGAATTTTTTGAACATTTCATGGCCACCTCAAAATGCCAGTAATTCCTAGTCAAATCCTTAAAAAACCCATTTCATCAAACTCGTTCTTAGCGATTCTTGTCTCTTTGGGTTTTTATATTTCGACGTTGACATATACACCCGAGAAAAAACTCAGAGGCAAAAAGCGCTGGGAACTAGTTTGCCATTTTCATCATAACTTTGTGTTACAATGTTGTTCTGAGTTAGCTACTCTTCATGCAAAATTTCAGTTTTTTAGGGTAGAAGCAAATATTTTCCCTCCCCGGACTTAAGAGGGCTATCAAAATTTCCAGTCTTTATATGGTTAAGAGAAAAGACATAAAATTATTTGTTTGTTTACTTCAGAAAAAAGAAAGTTACACCACAAGATCCAACACCAAGAAATAAATCACCAGTAGTGACACCAAAACCAAATAATGAAAACAATAATCTGAATAATGTAAGTTTTTATATCCAATAGATTCGCGACGTGTAATCAACTTCTTTGGTGTAACCAATGTCGCAAGAAGTAGTCGTTCGGAAGTCACAATCAGGGCCGGCGAAACGCTTTTAAAAGTGGGTGGGCCATAATATAGTGACAAAGGGAGGACTCACCATGGTTGGTTCCGACAGTGAAAAAAATATATATATTATATATTGTCATCAATAAGCATTCTAAATGCACTGAAAAATAATTCAGAAATAGAAATCATTATTCTTCTTTGACGATGTCAATCTTTTCGACATTGAATGCCATCATGTGTCTGTGGGGTATAGCTAAGATATGCTACTCAGTGGACAAAAACTTGTTCAAAGTCCGCAGTAAAGACGCTAGAAAAACATCTTCGACGCTGTTCTAGCGTCTTTACTGCTGACTTTGAGCATTCAAAAAAGTTTTTACCCACTGGGTTATGATATGCTATTAAGGTCATTGTGTGTATAAACATACCACTCTCCTTCACAGAGGTCGGTGGTTTTTGCGCTTTCTTAACTTTCTTTCCGGATTTTCGCTCTATTTCTTCCCCACTTAATCTCAGCGCTTCTTCCTTTCTCATATATAGCATTGTATAACGTGAAGAGAGAAACCCTGAGATCGAGTTTTGAACTTAAAATGATTTATAATCTTGTTTGTAGCCAGAAACTATTACGGAAGAAGGTGAAAGTGAAGATGACGACGGCTTAAAATTAAGAAAGTTCTCTCATATAAACAGAGGTTTCATTGTTAAAGAATTGACACATGATCGAAGATCTCATGCAAGCCTCACTGGTGATATAAACATACCACAATTACCTGGAATAAACGAATCAAAATACATTGAGAAAGAAGACAATACAACTGAACAGGATGTTGATGATGGTGACATTCCAGTGATTATTTGTCCTTGTTTACCCCCGGTTTATGCTGACGTTCCATCAAAACACGGATCAGGATGCATGGGCTGGTTAAGACTCATATTAAGTTGGATTTTGTTTGTGATGTCATTTCCATTTGTCATCATATTCACATGGACTATACCAAATTGTTCTACTCCTGAGACTAAGAAATATTACTTACTTTCCTTCTTTATGTCGATTTCATGGATAGCCGCTTTAAGTTTTGCCATGGTTACGCTTGTAGGCAGAGCTGGTTGTATACTAGGAGTCGATAAATTTACTATGGGACTTGTTGTTGTTGCTATAGGAACCAGCATACCGGTATGTTACTATTATTGTTTTACATTTAAAGGTACACAATCACCTTTTTTGGTAAAATTTTCAATTTCCATGTCAAATGGATAAGTGACACACACTGAACATACTCAGAAAAATTCAGAGTCTAAAAATGTCAAGAAGTGGAAAAACAAGCAATTCTTTTCTCTGAAAACAGGAAAGGTTTGTCAAACAAGATGGCTGCCACATAGTGAGCATAGAAAATACATAATTTCCTGCGACTTTAATCAATTATATCTCCACTAATACTCATTCTTATGGAGTCAAATCTTCAGAATGTGTTAGTAACAATATGAACTTTCAGCTAGACTACGAAAAGGGAAAATTTGAAAAAAACATCACAGGGTGATTTTGTACCTTTAAGGTTTACTAGAGATTATTTATATTATCGCCATAAATAATGCCCGGTTTACATTACATGAACTAAAGGTCTACTGGTGTTTGCGAAAAGTGCATCTGGAGTTTCACCAAATTTAGTAAATAAAAATCAAAACATGCGGCTTTACCGTATTTATCTGTTTATAAGCTCTGGGCTTATCTAGTATTTTTAAGTCAGAGTCCAAGTACTTGTTTAAAGTCCGCAGTAAAGATACCCATACTACTGCCTTCCCAACCGGCAAAAATTTGTTCAAAGTCAGCAAAATAACGTTAGAACAACTTTCACAAAACGTTGTTCTAACGTTTTTTTGCTTACTTTGAACAGGTTTTTGCCGGCTGCCTTAAAGGTTATTTGGATAGTAACCGAGAAGAAATGTTTTTGCGCCAACAAGCTTTCAACGTATTCGTTAGTACGTTAATCAATTGGAGCATTGTTAACTCAGCCGCCACTTGACGTCTTAGCAATGTCGGAAAGATGTTTAACGTTTAGACGTCGAAAAATCATCTTTTCGAGGTTGGAGACTGCATGGTACTCTTTTTCGGACGACGCCCACTGACAAAAGGTTAATTTTCGCGAGGCGAAAAATTCGCGGCGAAAGTCAACTCGGGTGAGTTACGGTAGTTTTTTGGTGAACCAATATCTGTTATGGTAATTTTTATCCAGAAACGTTCCTATTTTATGAAGGAGGTTTATAAGTTGGATAATTTAGTAATTGATGTTAAAATTTTATTATCTGGTCACATATCAAAATATCGGATATTTTCTGACTTTTGTAGGTTATTTTACGGTGGTAAAAATAGTGCTTTTGCATTTTGCTTTTCAATTTCAATAGCTTTTAACGGAGCTAGAGGAGAGGACGCACATATACACATTTGCCGATTTTGATCAAAATCACATCAAAATCTGTCTATAACTGTCA
>JAULBZ010003030.1:3472-17357 GCA_032360805.1 Neoturris breviconis
GTGCTTTTCGCTTTCTTGCTATGTGGCCAGCAGCACTTGAGAAGATGGCTACATTCCCGACTCATTCCACCAAATCATAAGAACACAAGCAGAGTAGATGAACCGTGTTTTACTTGCAGAATTAGCTGGTTATATGCCGTCTCTTCACTTTCTTTCTTGTGTACAGTAGAGAGATTCAAATGACACATGCTTATTTGTTTGAAAACCCTTGTCATTTGATCCAATAACCTCTGTGGACACATCAGCTTGAAGTTAGTGGAAATGATTCACTTGTTAGGTGACGTTGGTGCCTACTTCACTGACGATTTCTGCTGCAAGATCCCTCATTTTGTTATGACGTGCGATCACAAAAACTACCTTTTTGGGCAAAAGAAGGCATGCTGCAGTACAAATGACCAGCGACATACACAAGAAGTTGGAAGACGATCCAACGGTGGTTGTGGATACGTATAGCGTCCCAGAAAGCTTGCTCCTCAAAAAGCAAACAACAAAAACATTGTGTAAAACTTTCAAAGGCGTGGGCTTTACGTCAATCGTAAATTGAACATCGTACTCAGACCTTCTAATATTTATCTTTATTCAAATAATTGCATGAAAGTTGAAATTCTTAAAAGAAAAAAATTGATTCGAAAAGTTTTTATCGATGTTTAAAGAAATGGTGTTATTGAGAACGAGGCAGAGTATGACAAATGCTAATGTTATAAGGATTTTAGCACTACTTTCTATCCGTAAAAACGAAGTTCTGGTATACTTTTGAAAAATGTCCATTTAAAGGCAATTTGTAGTGTAGAATCCGAAACTGATGTTCATTTTTCATAAAAATAAGTGGATTTCATTTCCGTATAATTAAGCAATTCTGCTGATGTCAGCACGTGTTTATTGTCACACTATTGGTGGGAATAGAAAGCATGCCAGAGAATGTCAGAGAATATTTGCTAAGAGATTTATGCCACTAACATTAGTAGTTAGGGGAATGGACTTTGTTTGCCCCTTCCCCAGGAAAAATAGGGGCATGCAAAATAGGGTTAATGTACCCCATAAATATCCCAGTACATATAAAAACATTTTATCCTTCTCTGGTTCAGTAAGTATTTTTAACTTTGTTTGGCGATCCGACCGCAAACAAATCTACATCTTCATCTTCATCTTATACTTTTTCAAAAAACATCTGAATGAATTTCTTATACGACTACAACCATTTACTTAAATTATGAGGCATTTTACGAATTTGGACGAACAATACACACCACAAGATTCTACGCATGGTTTTATACAAATCAATGCCAGCAAAAAGACAGACGAGTGGTACAGCGAGTGACAACGAGTGGTACAACGAATGACAACGAGTGACAGCGTACTTTTGGTTCAAGGTAGCTCGTTATTCTAGCGTCTTTACTGCTCACTTTGAACAAGTTTTTGCCCACTGGGTTATTTAATCCTGCAAATACAGCCAAGAACAATATTGTTGGGTACATAAATGTTCGAATGATCATTTCTGCGGAATTACAGACACATCCACTCCAAATCAATCAACTCCGTTTATCTTCGAGTAACCTTCGAAATGCGGAAAAAAGCTCTGGGGACGAAATCTAGCGCTGATGATTATGCTTTCGCCACTTTACTTATCCAACGAGTTACTTTAGTTGTCCATATTTACATTACTTTACTTTTCCAACTTTTATTTTTCAACCTTTTAAACCTTAACTGTCATCTTTACTTTGAATACTAATTAGCTGTTATGACTTAAAAGAAACAGCTTTGTAAAAAAAAAATATAAGAAGTACCGAACGGAACTTTGTGTTGTTATATGTATATTTTTCGAGATTTTAACCTTTAAAACACATGTAGATCTCGGGGATTTTTCTTATTTGGGTAAATAAAATTCTTTAGTTGTCACAGAAACAGAACAATACGTAATGATCCCGTTCCATTTTCTATCTTTTGTTAGGTTTTGTTAGGTTTTTATGCTTCTTAGCTATTTGACTCCTTTGAAGAAATAAAAAAGAAACTTGGGTTCCTAAAAAACGTGTATTTTGCAATGAAATTCAGCAGAATTTAGAATAACAAACACATTTACATAGTCATAGCCACATATTTTAGTGTATTTTAGAAGTCAGCTGTTTACAAAAGTACTTATAGTAGGGGGCGTTCGAGAAATCCACTGTCTACCGTACCACCGTTTGTGCCCACCGTTCACCTTCTATTAACCACCATCGAAAGTAATATTTTACAGACCAAATATTTCAGGTATTTTTAAAAAAATTAAAATTGATATTTTACAGACCAGTTTATTGGTTTATCGGTTTATTGGTTTATGATATGGACGGTTATAGTTTGGTATGGTTGTGGCTATAGGTACCAACCCATGGGTTAAAGGTTTACGACAGGATCTTAAAGTTTCTAAGTTTACAGCACAGTTTGGATATGATTCAGGTATTAATAGATTTACGGTATGTTTATACTTTCGTTTTGGTTGTAGCTTAGGTTTATAGGTTTATGGCACGGCATGAGCAGTTGATTGGTATGGTTATGGTTATATGGCTAAAGGTTATGACATGATGTAGGTTCATGGATTGGTTAAGTTTAGTTTATGGAATGGTTATAATACTGGGTCACTCAGTTTGTGACACCCCGAGATATTTGAAATTATAATGGCAGCCTTGTGATGACGTCATTATAGCGATTATCTGAAAGTCGTACTGATGTTTGTTCTTTATGCAACCTCGTTCCCAGGAGAGAAGAAGCCCTGGAAACGAGGTTGTTCTTTATGATAAAATGATCAAATTTCAGAATTAAAATATATTCAAAATGCACCCTCACCCTATCTAGTTAACACTTCTTATGTTTTTTCGACGATAGGAAGGACATTAAAAAGGGTACCTATGGCGTTCCACAAACGAAGGAATTTATTTAAATCTTTGAATGATTCTATCATATGATAGTTTACTGCCCTTAGTACATAATCGTCAATATTGAAAACGACCGTTAGTATCAATAACAACAGTCTTTAATAATTGCCGCGACTAAATTTCATCAGTCAAGTAGGTATAATGTTCTGTATTGCATGCTTGAAAACGATATCAGGGATAGCTACTGTCAGAAGAAGCCACACGAATCTAGTTTAAAGAACAGTTGATATTTCCAACTAAATAAGATTTTCCTGAAACGGTATAGTTTTTTCTCATAAGAACACCTCTTTTTCCCGGCTAATCACAGGAATAGCTAACCTACAACCGCATAAATTATAAGACATTTTACGAATTTCAACAAGCAACACAAGTAAAACGTAAATACGGAAAATGACCACTAGACGTCCCTTGAGGTTTACCTCAAGGGTTTATCCGAGTAGACTTAAGACTTAGGGCTTAGTATCTTGGGTCTTTTTGCGAACTCGACAAAATCTGCTGTTCATAGCAGCCTAGTACCCAGGCTCTTGGAACAAATTTGATTTTTTGTGTCTTTAGGCTTGCTACCGAAAATTTATGGCTTTTTTTCTAATTGGAAATTCGGAATTTTTGCTTGAATTTTACCTTGTCTCATTTATTTATGTGATTGCTTGTAGAACAGATCATATTTCCAACTGGAAAATATCTTCATAGTAAATTTATTTTTCTCTTCTTTGAACAGTTCATTTTTCCAGCCAGAGCTTCTCCAAAACAGATTGATTTTCCAGCTCAGAACAGTTTATTTTCTCAGACAGGAGGTGAATTACAGGAGGTGAAAATCTCCAGCTGTGCCTTTTTTCCGGATAGTAAGAACAGGCCTAATTCCCAGCCAGTATACCCCCTTAGAACACCTATTTTTAAGAACAACTCTGTTGGCGGCTTTCGTACTGTGAGAAATTTGATTTCGAACATCAATTATAGTCACAGTCTTGTTACTATGATTCAATACAATGGAAATGTCTGCACAATAGAAATACACCCCTCATCGTAATACAAATAAATATACTGCATAATAACACAAGTAGAAAAAAGAAGGGTTACTGTTCCCGAAATTGTATGTGAATTCTTTAATAATCAAATGCAGTATAACAAAATATATATATAAAAAAAATATTTGGTCTGCAAAATATTAATTTTAAAAAATTAAAGAAATCTGGTCTGTAAAATATTACGGTGGATTTCCCCAATGCCATAATAGAGCTACTAAATCGTTAGACTAGCTAGCCGTCGTTATAAAGATTTTGCTTAAAATAGTGTCCCCCTTACGATTAAATTTATACTTAATAGAAATGAATTTCTCTCTTACGGCCCTCCGATCCTGACTACTAAATCGTGTAGTTTTAAAATAAAACTGTTTTTGTTTTACGCTTATTTTGTGCAAGGAACATTATGACGGGTAAGTAAGTCACATTGCGTTTTGTTTATTTTGATTCAAATTAGTAACTGGTCATTTCCAAAGGGTATTTATACCATAGTCACCATTGTGACTATGTTTATTCATAGATATCTATGGTTTAGTATACCTATATATTTAGTATATCTATGATTATACAGAAGATTATTTCGAAAAAGCAAGGAGCCCTGGGAACGAGGTTGTATTTATGGTTTTGTTAAAAGAAATTGTGGTTTTCCGCACAACTATAAATTCAGTGGTTCTGTAAAATAATAATTTTCATTTTTCTAAGAATATATATATCCAAAATGGTAACTTTTTCAGGTGTTTCAAAACGAAAGCGTATTTTATTTCACTGTCAAACAGATCTTGTCTTGATTTTTATATGGATAACGTTTTTTTAACGGCTCCCAGTTATGCCACCTCCCCCCTAAGTGGCCTAAAACTGTTAATAATTAAGAACATTTATTACCGACGGCCCCTAACTTTTACGTTTATGGTTGACGTGAGTCTGAAATTAATGCCTTATAAAGCTTAAAGATCATTATCTATCACAAAGTACAAAACTTGCAGATTGATTGCGTGATAAGAATAGATTATAGCTGTATAGCTATATATGCTTCTTAAATGAGTAGCTAGTAGCCAGTGTAGTGAACTAGAGGGCTATCATAAATAAAGTAAACGGCAAACACAATATTATTTTTATAAAACACATTTCATTCTGAAGTGGGGTTGCTGTTCTGAGAAAGTAACAGTAGTCAAAACTTTGTTTAGAAAGTTTCTGTTGTTCCCTGCTTCCTATACTCCGTCTACATCCCCGATTCATCAGGCTCTAATGTGAACGCTGCAATTGTTTCATACGTTGAATTTCTAAATGAACTAAGGAAACCACTGCAGTGTCCACATCAGGGCAATGTTTATATCAGGCCGACAGCTCTCTATGCAAAAAAAATTCATGACTGAATTAACTACAAGAATAATGCTAATTCTGATTGTGTAGTCTTTGTGAGTCCTGCATCGTTTATTTTGTGATGTCCAAAGGATAACCATCACCTCTGTCTGAGCTTTTGCTCGTAGTGTTGGTTACCCTTCAGTAGTAGTATATTTATTTCTTTACAGATATATTTATATATCTCCAGAATAGTTGTAATTCACTGCTAATAAAATAAATATCTTATCTTATCTTATCTTAAAAATTAATATAAATATATATACAGCACATGATGTATATATTCATGTTTATTATATATCACTATAGATAGACATATATACAAAGTTAATAAAATTGTACCCAAAGAAGATGAGTGTTGCAAACCATACCAGTCTGGAAGATGATATTGTTTTATCCGAAGTTCATATAAACCAACACGATGTAGAGTTAGATGGTTACTATATATCTCGTGTCAGGCTCAGTCTTGACCATGAAAAAGACATATCTGGCCATGTTATGGCCAATCCCAACTCTTCAGAGTATGACAGTGATGGTGATATATGCATAATCAAAAGGAAGCTAATACCTGATGATAGTGTCATTCTAACATTAAAACACAGTCATTCAACTCCATTATCATCTGTAGGAAATCAAATATGGAGAGGCTCATTTGTTTTAGCAGATTTTATACTACATAGTGATTTCTTTAAACATTCATATTGTGTTGAGCTGGGGGCAGGTGTAGGTTTATGCTCTATTGTATCTGCGCTCAAAACCAAACACACATTTTGCACCGATATAGGCAAAGATATATTAAATTTGTGTCAAGAAAATGTTGATATGAATTTGTTTAACTTTACCAATATTGAGAACGTTTCGGTAAGACAAATGAACTGGTTAGATGTTCATCAAATGGAACCTACATCAAATTTATCAGTCAGTTCTAGTACTTCTATTGTGAATTTAATTCAAAACAATGTTAGTATGATACCATCAACATATACTTGGACAGAAAAAGATATTGAAATTCTGAAATTAACAGATATCATTATATCAGCAGATTGCATTTATCATGAACCACTTACTGAGCTTCTATTCAAAACAATTGCTTTTCTATTTGCGTTGTCACAAAATAAAACAATTAGAGTTTTCTTTGCTGTTGAAAAGAGATTAAATTTTACAGTTGAAGATTTGGATATATCGGCTCCATCGTATAATCATTTTCGAAAAATATTAGATGAACTTGAACAGAACCCATTATTCAGCGGTATGGATGGCTGTATTAAAATTTCACAAATCCCACTTAATTTCCGTAGGTATTTGGAATATGAGAGGAACAAATATTTAGAATTATGGGAGATAGTGTTTACAAAATAAAGATAATAAAGTCAGTATACTTAGTGATATCTGTCAGTGACCATTTTCTTGCTGAATAAACAATACACAGATCAAAAGATCGAACAACAATCTTAACAAACAATGAATTAAAAGTTTGTTGATTTTATACAATGCAATCATTGATAGTGTAGTTACTATATTTCGATTGGTGTGCAATTAGTTCATAATACTGTACTGTTTTTGGTTTTTGGTTTGTGCTAACACTGTGGTGGACATAACATTGGTGAAATAATTGCATCGTCGTTACATAAAATTAACTACAAATTCACGAGTAATTACTAAAAAAAACTCCGGACTCAGTAAAATTTGATGTTCTTTTAGTAAACACTTGTGAATTTATTGTTAATTTCACGTAATGTTTGAATCTGAAGTTTGATATTGTATCTTTTATTTATGATTCTAATGAATTTATTTCTGAACATAAGATTACTTTGTTTCTTGATTTCTGAATCAAAAGATATTGCATCATAAAGCATGAGATAAATTATCGAAAAAAAGGAGACACTTTGGATTATATTTACTAAAAAACTATGTGGACAGAATAAGGGCCACATGAGTAGGAGGGTGTATTTTTTAAAAAAGAAAGTTGTTTTCCACAAATCATTATAAAGAGTGAACCCTCTTCTTTTAAGTTGCATAACTTTTTGAAGATTTTTTCATGGATTTAGCTGTTATAAATAATTTTATAACTACTATCGATTCGTCTATTTCTTTTGTATGCATCGTTGATTGTATGTATCGTTGATTGTTAATTATTTGAGAATACAACATATGATAACCTGTTAATTGCACTCTTACCCAACACTGAAAAAATCATATGAAAAATATGTGTTCAGAACTGAAGTGAAGTGTAGGAACATTTTAGTCAAAGGTAATAGGTTTTTGTGCAAATTAAAGCCAACCAACACACATTGATGCCCACACTTGTAACCATACTTAATCTACACTTTCCTTTCTTGTACCAAAACGAAAATATTTTTTACCCACACCCACACCTTTAATTATCTCTATATGCACCCACAATCAGTACTGTATGATATTAAAATGATGACTTAGTTAACTCTTGTTTTGTAATACATGAACATTTATGAATTTATACAAAACAAGAATCAACCAAATGACCATTTTAACATTGTGTTTATTTTAAAAATCTTTGGTTGTTAATTCAGAGATGGATATTTGAGTTTTTAGGAGACGCATAGCATTCACTTTCTTTCATAGAACTAGCCTGTGAAATAAAATATTTCCTTATTTAAATCTTTTATTTGCAAACACTGCAATATTTAAATAGAATAAACTATGTTTACTGTTATACCTGTCAGATTTTGAAAATTTACCATATTGGCGGTATTTACCTAAATTCTAATAGCTTGCCCTTAGGTGTAAATATAAAATAGACATTAGTAAAGTGAGTATTTAAACAGAAGGCTGTTAATTCAGGAATGGACCTAACCACAATCATTTACAGTATTCAACTTTGGAATTGATATGTGAAGTTTATCATTAGTGCAGAGCTTTATATAACTATGTTCATTATTATTGTTATAATTATTATTTTCTGTGGAGTCAACTCAACTATTTTCATCATTTTAGATTGTGACTTGAATGGGTGATTGATATTATGCCATCACAATTGTAATAAACCTGAAATTTTCTATTGGTGTTCTCAGTAAACAGGAGCATTGTTACACCAAATGTATTTGTTCTTAATTATTATAGGAGAATGTATAGCGCAACCTACAGCTTGTAAAAATGGATTGTCCCTTGGATTGCGTATAAAACTCCATGATTCAAAAACATCCAATTCAGAAAAAAAGTTTATATTTGACTCTGGTGGTCATTATGGAAATGGAATTTCAGTATTTATTCAAAATAGGAAATTGCTTGTTGAAGTTGGTTTGTCCTCAATATGGCAGGTAAGTAAATGCTCAGATTTTAATTTAGAAAGAGACTTATTTAGAAATGTAATTCATATCATATCTAACTGAGCATGTACGTAAGGCCGATGAAATGGATTGATTTTGTGTCTAGAAAACATTTTAATTTTGCAGTATTCTTCGTTGATGTTTTAATTTTTTTCACTTTTATGCTTTTAATTTTTATTATGTGTAACATGATTGTATCGAAGAAAAGTCGCAATGTGGAACTGTGATAAAAAAAAAAGAAAAAAAACATTTTTAACTTCACAACAGATACCATGAAAAAATTATTGTCCGTGTAAAGATTGTAAAACAAGTTGAATCGTTGACATGGGCTATAGTTGTGGCAAAAGAAACTATGTCGTTAGAGAACCTCTTCAACAACATTAGAACAGGTATCCCAAGCGTATTATCGAGTAGTTGTTTCAGTGATATTATTGTTCCTATTTGTGTCTCTTTTTTTCCTAAAATTGGATGAGTCAAATAGACCAGACATACTCTAGTAATACTCCTCTCTGAGTGTGTTCTATTTTCCAGTTGGCAAATGTTTTTTAAATTCAGCAGTGACGTTGAACACGTTGTTCTAGTTGGTATCTTTACCGCAGACTTTGAACACATTGTCGGATCAACATCGGATCAACGTCGGATCAACGTTGAAACAACGTGGGAAAAAACTTGTTCAAAGTATGCAGTAAAGACGCTAGAACAATGTCTTAAAGGTTGTTCTAGTGTCTTGACTGTAGACTTTAAACAAGTTTCTTCCCACTCCTTAAATTTTATCAAGAACAAGCTGATAGCATACATCAGGCAGGCCTCTGAATTCACGACGGCATTCCTCTGTGGAGGAGCATTTTTGAAGGCTCATTTGCAGGTAAAAGGCTGCAAATGAGCCTTCAAAAATGCTTCTTCACAGAGGAATGCCGATGTGGATTCAGAGGCCTGTCAGGCATGTGTAACAAGCAATGTTGTAAAGACCTTTCACCTTGCAAAAAATGCAAAACAAACTCGCTGCCTATTGACCAACCTTGTCTAGAAGATCACTTCTCACTCACACCCTTCACTTTCTGAAATACCACCTAGTGAAATTATGAATCCTCCATATTTCAATCTGTATCTTGACTGGATCATACATATCTATAATCATCATGCTGAGAGGTTAGGTCTAATGATCTCGCATGCTTTTAAAATCAAAGATCTGGCAAGAGAATGAGCTGACAGAGATTAAAGTATATAGGAGTTGCGTGTTATAAAAGAAGGACACAAGACTTCGACGTTTCAACTACATACTGTAGTAATTTTCAAGTAAAAATTGTTACAAACAAATTTATGTCAAATTTTAAACAAAAGATATAACAGCCGTAACTAAATAATTATAACAAATCGATATTTAAATAAAAGAATCAAAAAAGTAAATAAGTGGGGAAGTATCAGAAAAAATAAAATGTTTCAAATTATCATAATCTTCCTCATAAAATATAAAAAATCAACATGTTCACTTAAACACAATCATAACCCTTTACATTGTGAGTTGTTCAAGCTCATTTTACATATTGAAAAGTTGACTCCTTCAGCATTTAAGATTGCAGATCCACTGGCCTCCTGACTATACTGTAGTTTGTGCTGGTGTGTCCCTTAAATAATGATGAATTAATCCATACCTGTTACTGGCTATTTTTATTATTTGAAGTTAATATGAATAATTGATAAAGAGAATGTTTTTATTTTCATACGCAACTATTCTATTGTAGACTCGTAATATAAACACATAAATGTCATAGAAAAGTTTTGTGCCCGTTTTATGAACGTAGTGTTGGTACCCTTCAGTAGTAGTATATTTTTTTCTTTACTGATATATTTATATATCTCCAGAATAGTTGATATATTTTATCAGCAGTGAACGAAACTTGTTGACACGAGATGAACTTTTTGATGTATTGATATCCTGAATATCGTTATGATCTGGAGAATAATAGAGTCAGTGTATATTACCAACACTAGAGTCGCAGTGTATTCCACCCTTCTTTTTTCATAATTATACGATGCAGTGTACATAATATGTTATACGGAGACATGTAACCGTTACTACTATTTTCTTGGTTATCAAGATCGTTATAATATAGGATGAAATCTAGCTTTTAATTTAAAAAATAGCGGACAACCAATAATCTGAATTAAACTAGGACTTTTTAGATGAAATATTTCCAGCTTTCCCTGTCATTTTCTTGGCGGTTTTGAACATGACAAATAAGTGAAATGATAAGTATTATGTAAATTCACTTGATGATACATAAAAAATAAAACAAAACTGGAAGATATCAAGGTTTGATTACCTTGAGCACTGAAATAATGTTTTTGAACTTTCTTACGCCATTATGCTTAATAGGGCTTAGTCTTTTTTAATATTGCACAGTTTTCAAATTGTGCTCAATTTTAAATATTTTTCAAGCTATATAAAGAGATTAATGAAAGTTTGAAGACATGGAATATTATTTTTACACAAGTAAAGCTCTAAGGTTGAACCTATATTATATTTTGACTTTACTTCCCTTTAACTAGATCTGCAACTTACTGTAACAATAAGTTAAGTACTCCATAAGGGAGAGAGGAAATAATAAGATAGTGCTAACTGAACTGTTGCAACATACAGAGGTGATGTTTTTATTCAACATAAGAGAAAGTTAAAGTAGCACAACATTCATGCTCATTCCACCTCTACCACAAGGGAGTGATTGATAACTACACCATGAGTAATAATGATTTTTATAACAATACTAATTAGTCCCAGTGTGAATTAGAAATATAATGACAATATACAATATGACAGAGTAATTAATTAACAGCTCTTGAAAGCTAATAAATACCAATCTTAAATTTTATGACTTTTATGATTGCAGAGAACAGTCTATGTATCCTTATGCATATAGCATATAGCCATGTTTATCTTATAGCCTATACACATCTTACATATACCATGCATACATATCCTATAAAGCCTATATACATGTATATTACATATAACTCTATTTTATAAGTATATAATTAAATGCATCACTATGACAATATAGAAACACTTATCATTCTTATATAGTGTATACATATAGTGCTATGATGAATGTATGATGTATGTATGATGTATGAGAATAATTTTCATATGCTAGGTTTAACTTCTGTTCAGTCTGGTGGGCTACTTTCAATGCCGTACGTTTGATGTATTTTATAGGTATCAACTGAGATTGAGCTTGATAAGTGGCATTTTGTTTTGGTGACATGGCATGTTGGATATGGTTTGTTTTTATTTGTAGATGGTCCCATGGTCACTTCATCGAATACAACTAAGAATGTTGAGCTGAATGAAAATGTGAAAAATAGTCATATAACTATTGGGAAAGCAAACAATGCAGCTTCAAACTCATTTGGAATGTTTTGTATGGAAATGATTGCTGTATTCAATGAGTTTGTTCCAAGTGGAAGAGTATATATGTCTTATTCTTATGCACGTAAGTTTATGGTATTGTCATAACTGAAATCAACAAATTTTCTTAATCTTTTATTTTATCATTGGCACAAAAATATCTGCAATCTGATTTGTCAATACTGAGAGCATAAATCTGATATTTCTGAAAATTGAGTGCAATTTCTAATATTTGAGTGAAAAATATAAAAAAATGCTTCATAATGGCGGATCAAGGCGGGAAGTTTTAAAGTTATTAAATAACCTCTAGTTTGTTCAAACTTTACTTCATGCTGAAGAAAGAAACATGAAAAGCAATATAGTAACATGAACAGATTTCTTCTGATGATGATGATATGGATGTAATTTTTCAGACTAAGAAAAAAAGCATCGTCAAGAAATGCAGTAAAGACACAAGTTGGTCTATTTTGCCTTTTAGTTATAATCAATTCAACTTCTCAGATTTGGTTTGAAAAAAAAGCAATCTGATTTAACCGAACATTTAACTTCATGATTGAACAAAATGATTGGGAATTCTCAATGCAGAAAATATCTAACTGTCTCGCAAAACTCATGTTAATAATCAATTTTTAAAATTCTCCATACTGCCGACAATCATTGTTTATACACAGAAATTGATGTGCAATATAGGGGGGAAGAGGAGCAATAACAAGTTTTGTAATAGATAATCATCACCCCAGAGGACTGAAAAAAGTGCTTCTTCAATTCGACAATATTTACAATTTTGTTCACTAACAACTTTTTAGTTTTTCCTTCGACTAAAACTATCGTCTCCAGTTTTCTTATTTCGTTACAATTTAAAATGGTTGTGAAAAATGATTTGTTGTGTATGTTCAATATCAAACAACAATGAAGAAATCAAACATTGTCCTTATTTTTTATATAAAAATGACTGGTTTCCATAAATTTTATGCTTCAATCAGAAATATTTCTTGTGCTAATGATAAAATAGTTATCACAAAGTGTTAAATAAATATTCCATTTATTTAGTTCTTATATTTTTGCTCCTTATTTCACTCACCTGAAGGCAAAAATATAAAAAGCTCAAAAATATTTGCAATTATATTTCTCGGCACTCTGCGATCAATATTTCACTCAAGTTAACCTTACTGGTAGTTTGTTACTGCCTTTAGAGAACATAATTAATAATAATAACATTTATTCTAATAAAGTCATGGATATGCATGCTTATGATTTTATGATATAAACAAAAATCTTCCGATCTGTTTTATGAACACGTTCAGTTTAATTGAAGAAGAACTTTATGTGGAGAAACATTTACAAGCCTGAACATTGGTACATATGAACAAACTCCATAATAACCTCTCTGGTTATAATACGTAACATGCTCTATTGTGCAACATTTGTAAAGGTATCTTCCATTAAATTATTAATAATATGATTTTGTCCATTCATAGCTCCTGGTCAACCAAATGGAAATATACGTTACGTTAATGCAAGATTCGTAAATAAAGGAAAATCAGATGTACGCATTTTTCCTGACCGAGGTGTGAAAAGACAAATTGGTTATGGCGTTTCAAAGAAATCATCTACTTTACTTGAATTTGTGTTAAAAGAAGGTCCTTTACCTTATGGCATGGATTTTTTAGTACGCAAGAATGACACTGAGGTAGTATTGACGTTACATAAGAAAGATTGGTTGCATGTTGATGCTGCAGATGATATACAAGTTGTTGTAGAGATTGTCATCGGAGATGGTACATCTATATTTGTTCAATATGTCTCGTTAAGAATTATTAATAAACAAAATAACTAGTTTTTAATAAGTGTTTTGAGATTAGGAATTTTAATCAAAGTCTTACATTT
>JAULBZ010003031.1:0-17356 GCA_032360805.1 Neoturris breviconis
TTTTTTGCAGCGAGCTAGGAAATTGAGGTGTTCTTACAACAAAAGTAGCTACTGTTTTAGAAAAATCTTACTCAGCTGGAAATAATATAACTGTTCTCACATTTGATTCTTCTCTAGCTAGGAAAACGAGCTGTTCTGAGATACACGCGTATGCTAATAAAAATACTGAAATGAAGATCAGCTAGAGAATAAGAACACCTATTTCTCAGAACACCTCCCATTGGCTGCTTCTGAAACTTCCAGAATTATTATCTTATTTTAACAATTTCAAATTTCATGAAATGTTTGGTGAGGATTTAGAAATTAATATTAGAACGTCCAAAAAGGAACTTAACGAATGACGTCATAATTATTTCGAGAGAGGTCTTTTAGTTATATTTTTCAGGCGGAATATTTTTCTACGAAAAAGAAAAAATTATGTCCACTTTCTGCGAACCAAATAATGTTTGGCCTTAAATCAGAACAAACCAAAATTGCGCATGGCCAGGTATATTTTAGCAGCGAATTCGCTTCGTATAAAACCGTTCAGTAAGTACATAGATATAAATAAATACTAAATAGAAAATGAGCATTTGGGTTGATTTTCATTAGGTAATTTTCACGTGAATTTCAAAAGAAGGCATTCGATTGATATAATATAACATAACATGATATTTGCGAGGAATTTTCCGCCTAATGGAAATCAACCAATACAGCAGGAGACAATTTTATCCGGAAAGAATAACAACCAAAAATATAATAATATAATAACAAATTCTATGTAATACAAACTGAATGAACTCTCACAATTCAAAGACGCACAGAACTTGAACGAAAACTATTTCAGTTGTTGAATTCAACTGGAATAGTATTCGTTCAAGTTCTGTACGTCTTTGTATTGTGAGAGTTCATTCAGTTTGTATTGCATAGAAATTGTTATTATATTATTATATTTTTAGTTGTTAAGAGTAAATAATCACTGTGGAGGAGGGTTTTTGATCATTTTTGCTCAAAAATCGTTCTTACACACTATTTATTTGCTCTTAATTTAACCATTATATGTACCTGGCATTGATCCAATGTTTTAACAACAGGTAGATAAGCTCTAAGAAGTGCACACACGTACGTTTCATAATAGCCATATACTGTCTCACATGTATTATCATATGTGTTTGTTCCACTTGCATGTATGGGTGGTTCGTGAGGTAAGAGGCCCTTCGACGCATTCAGTCCAAATCCTAATATACAAAGTAAAATTATTTGTAACTCTGCAGTATAAAGGAACTGGGTGTGAAGGAAGTAGCGCGGTATAGGGTGGGGTTGGTGGGTAGGACGATTAGTTGTAAATTCGTTTAAATATATTAAGCAGGGGCAGTGTGGAAAAAGCGAAGGATGCCAACTTTCTGTAGTTACTAAATAAACCTTATAACGATGATACCTCTAATCGCTTACTCCAAGGTTTGTATTTTTAGGGACTAGTAGATTAGTTCATTTATTCTCACTTCACGCTATATTTAGCGTGTGCTTTTATAATTTGAGATAGTTGCCTGTTTCATTTTATTGTTAAATTTCTAAAGGTTATTACGTCTTTGGGTCAAAGTAAGAGCGAGTGGATGTGGAATATTTCAGTAACAAATGGGCGTCTTGCCTCGGTCCATTTGATACTGCATGGTCATGTAATATTGAAATAGCTTTAATTGGACTGGAGCTGTTTTAACATACTTTTGACAGATCTTAACCTATAATCTCGCAAACAAGCGCCGGCGCTTGATTCCGAATACTTAAGAATTTTCAAGGAATATTAGTAATTTTAAAAACCAAAGGTACTTTAAATTCACAACTGGCATATAACTGTCTTGAAGTATCATGTATAGCGAACGTAAAGGCTCATTTTCATTTTGACGAAAAGGCTGAGCAAATAATAAAATATATTTCATTTAGATTAATAAGAAGAAGATAGAAATGCAACTTTCTCAAATTGAACAGAAATAATCAAATTTGAAATATCTTGCCGCGAAGAAGCGCCCGCGCCTGCTTTCAAAAATATGCGCCGGCGCCAATTGGCGAGTAACCCTTTCCTAGTTACCTGCTACCCGTATTTGTTATATTTTAACATTTATCCTTTTGATTTAATTCATTTTATCAGGGGGGAAATTAACATAAATTTTAAATATAATTTATGTACACATTGGTAACATAACGCTCTTCAAATAGAAATATTAACAGGAAATATTTGCGATAAAAACCCCAATATCAGAAGATTATGCCCGTCATTAAAAAGTTAATGCAGTTGAACTAGATATAGTAACATCCGCCATCTTTAAAATATGTGAAATCTTTAACTTTACATTTTCACTAACAAAAATAGGAACTGATTATTATATCCCAGTAAGCACACGACGTCGGATGAACGTTGTGACGTTGTGTGCCTTCAATGAATAATTTCTTTAAAGGGAATACAACAATACAAATGAAAGTAGAAACACACTCATTGCTAATATAACAGCTGACAAAGTAATTTTTCCATTGTTGCGTAAATCTTTTGAACAACATTTTGTTACCTAAAATAATGTGTAAAAAGAATATTTAGCAAACTGGTGGATTTCCACAGAACAAATTTGCCAACAAAAATCACTCGCGAAACATATCTCGGTATTATTAGACTAACAAGCGTCTCTTTTTAAAAAATAAATAATTTGTTTCATACCGCACTTATATCCGGCACGCTATATTATCATTCTGTAAGAGACCGTTTCTATATCATTTTAAGACATCGTTCCAAAGACATGAGCATTAAATCATCTCATCAGTCTAGTTTCCAAGCTTTTAATATTTTAAATATGTTGGTGTGGGCATACAATTTAATACAAAATAATAATATTTTGCTTTAACAAATAAACTAACAATAAGCCTAACATTTACCACCTCCCCTGGGGTATTAGGGCTGGTCAGCAAACCCTAATATTAGAGCTAATCAGTATTAGGGCTGATAAGTAACCCCTAGTATAAAGGATAACTAGTAACCTCTAGTGTTAGGGCTAGTCAGTAACCAGAGTATTAGGGTTACTAAGTAAAACCGTGTGCTAGAGCTAATAGGCTATTTTGCTATCCCTATCCCCGACCGAAGATAGTTCCACCCCTGCGCGCTCACTTACTCTCGATGTAAACAATTCTAATTTCCTTGTGGATTTACATTTACAGCACCTTAGTCACAATTATGTCACAATTATTCGTCATTTCGAGAAAGGTCTGTTAGTTATATTTTTCAGGTGAATTTTTTTCTGCAAAACGAAAACTTTCGCCGTTAAATCAAAACAAACCAAATTGCGCATGGCCAGGTACATTCCAGCAGCGAATTCGCTTCGTATAAAACCGTTCAGTAAATACATAGATATAAATTAGCATTTGGGTTGATTTCTATTAGGAAATGTCTACGTGGATGCCAAAAGAAGACATAGAAGACGGTAGAAATAAACATAACATGACATTTGCGAGGAATGTTCGGCCAAATAGAAATCAACCAAAACAGCAGGAAATACTTTCATTTGGAAAGAATATAAACTAAATATAATATAATAACAATCTCCATGAAATACGATCTTAATGAACTCTCAAGATACAAGAACGCGTAGATGTTGAACGAAAAAAAAACTATTCCAGTTGTTAAATTAAGGTTAAATAGTCACTGTGGACGAGGGTGTTTAAACATTTTTGTTCAAAACTCGCTCTTACACACTATTCATTTGCTCTTAATTTAATCACTATATGTACCTGACATTCATCCAATGTTTTACCATAAGGTAGAACAGTTGCACGAAGTGCACACACGTATGCTTCACAAAACCCACATACTGTCTCACATAAATGGTCATATGTGTTTATGTCACTTGCATGTCTGGGTGGAGTTAAGAGGTCCTTCGAGAACGACTTTAGCCCAAAACCTAGTATACAAAGTAAAAGGAACTGGGTGTTTATGAGAAAACGTGGTGAAAGAGGGGGGGAGGGGGGGTTGAGGTAGAACCTCTTCCAAACATATCAAGCAGGAGAGTGTGGAAAAAGCGAGGGATGGCAACTAAATACACATGATAGCAATGGTACCTCTTTATTGATAACTCCAAGGGTGCTGTAGGTTGTATTCCTAGGCATTAGTCAATTAGTAATTTATTCTCACTTCACGCTATCTTAAGTGTGTATTTTTATAATTTGAGCGAGTTTTTTTTATTTTTGTTGAAGTCCTAAAAGTTAACAAGTCTGTTGGTCGAAGTAAGAGCAAGTGGATTTTGATAAATTTCCGTAATTAATGAGCATCCTGCCTCGACCTATTTGATATTGCAGAGTAATAGAATTTTAAATTAGCTCTAATTGGTATGGAGGCGGTTTTCTGCCCCGCCCCCACAAGGTTTCTTTTAATAATGTTTTTCACTAACCGAGTGAGGTGAAACTTAGTGACATTTGCTATAATTCTATTTCACATTATTCGGCCAAGATAAATCAAATGAGAGTTTAAATAAAGGATATATTCTAAAACAATCTACTACATTGGTCAGATATTATCGGCCAAATTGCGTAAAAGTAAAACATTAACGCAGACGAAACCACGAGGAAAGATATATCTCGGAGTGTGGACTTAATCCTATTCGAGCCAGTGGTCCTAAAAAACCTTTTTCTCAATTTATTTTTTTAATACCTTTTGAACGAATGACTTATATGACTAAATATTTTGAGCCTTTTCATGCAATTTATCTAGGATCAATTATGCTAAAATGTTAATTATGTGTTGACCAAACTTTCTGGAAAGTTTCAACACTAAAGCATGGTTTCATCATAGATTTTATAGAGGTCTATATCGCAATATCCGCAAATAGGACTGAAAAATGATATCTTAAACATTGTTACTTGCATTTTATATGTCACAATTCAATATGAAAGTAAGCTTTTCAAGTCCTAAAAAAACGAAAATGTAAATATTTTGTATAAATAACGCAATTAGCTAAATTGAAGTTTGAACCATACACTCGTATTCATGATATGATTTTATTCCTCAAATTATTTGTCCTAAAAATGCAGAATTCCCCGATTTTTTTGCGATTTCGAAAAATCCGGATTAATAACATTCAACACAACTCACAAAATTTGATCAGCATAATTGCAACAAATATCTTTAGATTTCCAGCCATCTTGTTTTATTCAATGTCTATTCTGTCTTTCCTAGTAGATATTCTAAATTTAATGTGTGTTCAGAAAGTTATAACACTATGGGTGTTGCTTATCAGATTTATTACTGTTGCGATGGTCTCAGTATTTGATGATATTCACATTTTGTTATATAATTTCATTTTCAATAGTTACATTAATATTTAGGGGGAAGCTATATGTAAATTAAAATTCTAGGAATTATAACTGCATTTACCAAGAATATTGTGATGGTCTTACGATTTGATGATATTCAAATTTTGTTATATAATTTTATTTTCAATAATAACATTAATATTTAGCAGAAAGCTATTCGTAAAATAAGATTCTAGGAATTAAAACAGCTTGTACCTCTATAGCTTGCTCATTAAATAATAATTCAATTTATACCACAGTGATTATGTTTTATGGTTAATCACACACTTGTTAGATTTGTTCAAAATGGCGATTAATTTGGGACTGCAAATAATCCTTTATTTCACATGTGAAATATACTATTGCCTTTTGACCTTGAGATTTATCGTCACAGCTTTGTATCCAAATCAGTAAAGCCTAATGGCTAAGGGCAGCAAACCCTAGTATCACGGCTAATCAGTAAACCCTACTCCTTGGACTAATCAGTAAACCAGTAGTCAGTAAACTGCGCACAGGGCAGAAAGTCTCAAATCATGACCTTTAGAATAAGATAGAAGAAATTAACTAATCGAATAATGCCTAAACAATTGACTGCTACATAAATCCTAAAGAAATGCAAACTAAAGCACCATTTTTTTCATTTTTATTTTCACAATTGCGCACAAAGAAGGTAAACAGCGAAAATAAAGAACCAGTAATTTAGGGATGGTGGAGCGTGGGTGTTTCACTATGTTCACAACTACAATTTTTAAGACAGACAGGCAAGTTGGCAGAGACACAGGCAAAGACCAGAATGAGGACTAGGGATAGGAATTTAGATCCCCTGCAGGGGAAAGGATAGGCAAACATAGGCAGAGGCAAGGAAGCGAAGAAAAGGCAACAGAGCCCATGGCACTATACAAGGCCAAAGGCAACTGGTGATGAAAGGAACCCTGGCAGAGGAAAGGCAAAGGATTGGAATCAGCACCATTAACAGACATACAACAAACTCTCTTACATATATATCCCCTATATTAATACCGAACCGTGAATTTTTGTCAGAATGTATGTTCGCGCATGCATTTTCACACCGCTCGACTGTTTGGGCTAAAATTTTCAGCAGAACCAGGAAATGACCCAAACGTTGTGACCGTTGCAAAAAAGTTGGGTTTCGGGTCACATTTAGGCTCTTTTTGGCCCAATTTGATCTCCCCAATATTAATGCCCAACCGTGCATTTCTGTCAGTATGGGTGTTCGCGCATACATTTCGACACGGCTCGACGGTTTGGCCTGAAATTTGTTACACGACCGGGATATGACCCAAAGGTGGTGACCGTCGCTAAGAGGTTAGGTTCCAGGTCACTTTTAGGCCCTTTTTGGCCCAAATTGCCCTTTTGTGACGTCACTGGGCACCCAAGTGCCTGGAAATGTCATATGAAAAAGTTATTTGGCTCTAAATTCTGAAGTAGTAATGCTACATCGACGAAACTTGGTCACCAGCACATACTTGCTTCTGCAAATATTTTGGTCTGTAAAATTTTAAAAATGTCTATTATGCAGACCAGATATTGACTGCTTTTTTCGAAAAAACACCCAATTTGGGTCTAATTTCTGAAGTAGATGTCATATCTTCATGAAACTTGGTCAATAGCACATACTTGCTTCTCCAAATATTCTGGTCTGTAAAATTTCCAAAACGTCTATTATGCAGACCAGATATTGGTTACTAAGAGAACGCTTTGTTTGCAGGCAATCGCTTAAGAACTAATCAATTACAGTAGTAAACTTATTCTAACTTAACGTTATTTTGAAAACGTATTTTAGTCTTTTAGCGAGTTGACTGTGTTATAATACTTTTTCTAAAAGTTAATAACAAAATTGGAAAATTTTCCAAAAATTAATAAGCCTTTCCTCTCCCTTATTTGATACTGCAGAGTATACGGGCAAAAATACAAAAATGTAAACTAACTTCTACTTGGAAGATATTAGTATATTTCTGAATTCTTTGTTGTTGAATGTCATAGCTATATATAAACATATATTTTCCAGACGTTACCGTTCACTGGATTAAACATTTTTACAACTGAATGAGGGTGTGTGTGCTTTACGTTTTTATAAGATAATAATAATATTTCGTGTAATAGGCTCTTCCAAGCAGACTATATGTCATAGCTATATATGATTTTTATTTGCTCGATCGTTCCCGCTAGAGCAAACATGCGTTAAATTTGGATTAAAAGTACGCTAAGAAAAAACGTTTAAAAGTAATGAAATGAGTTTATTTTCCGGAATACCTGTCCACAAACAGCTCTTACTTCAAAAACATTGAGATGGATGGGTGTTAGGCTTTTGTAACAAATAATTGATAATGGTATTATAAGTATCGAAAAAGAAGACAGAAACGAAAATAAATTTTAAATTAACGTATATTTTGGGTTAGGCCGATACATGTCAAACTAAAAGAATTAGGAGGGTCATCGCTTGAGCGTTTTGTTTTCATAAGAAATCTAGGATTTTAGTAAGAACTGGAGTTTCTTATTTTCTATACCAAATTTTTTAACTCAAGTTTCTTGTTGATTTCTTAGCCCTATTAGGCATGGAAGGGAGGGGCATAAAGTGCCCGCGGTCAATTTAGAGCATTTTTCATTATTGATGACGTCAGAGCAGGTATAAACGACGTCATCAAGTCAATTTTTTTTTGGTCAAAGTATTTGTATTGATTTGTTCTATAAGTTTACCAAGTTTCGTATCATAAGCATTGGCGGTTCGGAAAAAATTGCCATAAAAATAATATGTGATATAGGCTATGCAGGTGGCATAGCATTGTTAAGTGAGGGGATTTTTGATGCACAACCCTTCCATAAAAAGTTAGAGAATGAAGCAATACGGCCATAGCTTACAGTTGTGTTATGGTCAGCATGGAACAAATAGAAACCCGTTTTGAAAAACGGGATATCGTAAAATCTAAAGCGAAGACTATTCAATGTTGCAGTTTACTCTATACATCTTTACAATATAGAAACTTGCAGTCAGCACAACATTCAATACATACCAGGATGGAACTGATCGTAACCCTTATTTACTGTTGTAAGTCGGGGTGGTGTCATTTTTGATGAAGATATATGCTACCAAACATTTTGGTATAAAAATGTTTCTGTTGACGTCTTCGGTTTTGTTGTGACGTCATCAGAAATACGTGATATGACATTTTTATTAATTTTTCTTTTAAAGTTTTTAATATCTGATTACTCGGGTTCTAGAAATGATCTTTAAAGTCCGTCAATGTCAGCAGAAAATACCAAAATAGAAATCTACTGGACTTTTATGCAAGGACTTTCCTTGTCTGAAAACATCGTTGGTTGACTCATTATTTGAAGGTAAAGTTGTACAATCTGTGGAGGCGATCAAAGCAGCAATAATAAACAATAAAACAGAGTATTCATACTGCTTGTTTGCAAGATCAGCCGAGGTGAGGTGAGGTGTTTAGCACTCATCGATATTACAAATATCTACTAGCTTTTCACACTGAATTCACTACGCAGTTAGCTATTTGGTTGGAGAGAAAAGAGGTGAAGCTTTCGAAAGAGAGGCAACGCTTTCTTCGGAACTGGGCTCATGGGATGACACCCGGGAGCGCAGCAACCCATGCGCTATGGCTTCCCTTAACTCTCTCGTTGACAAATGTTGCTCTCATGTCCCTCTGCTCTCATGGTGGTATCTTGGCAAAGTCGTGCCCTCCCGTTATAGCTTTGCAAACTCTCGCCTTGCTCCTGATAATTTCTTTTTGCACAAACTTTTGCACTGCCCTATGCCACGTTGCCTCAAATTTGCTAGCCGCTTTCCACATTTGGCCGGGCCTTATAACAATGGGCGCTTTGTTGATTGTGTGCCGGCAGGTTAGTAAATTATTAGTAAACCCAACGCACTTTATAAAATGCAACAGTGACGGCACGCGACGCATAATCAAGGTTGCTGTTTAGACGTCTTGGCGTCACGTGACCATTGCGAATACACCTAGTGAGAATGTATTGTCTAGTCTAGTTCCAAACAGGCTTGTAGTCGAAATTAAGGTAAATAATCAATAGTCCTAGATATTTCTTTAGATGCTAACATTGCGTGCAGGTGACTATAGGACCGCATCAATATCTTCTACTTGCCTACTGTTTAGGAACGACTCCATTCCGTTTTTAAGCGTGGACACTTAATTAAAAATAAGGCTGGCATGATTCCATTTTACTGCAATAAGCAAAACGACATCATTCTGCAGAGTATATCAGATAGATGAGGAACAATGTGAATGCAAGGCTTATCCCGTATGTAATTCATTTCGAAATGATTTCTGTCTGATAAAAGTGGACATAGTCCAGGAGAAGTATTGTAGCGCCTGAGACCAGACCTTAATAACTGCACACAAAATCAAGAGTTTTGTCAGTAGATTAAGGATCATTCACTCCATTAGTTTTTGGTGGGATGAGCAGAGAATGCCAAACTTTCTACAAACGACTGGTCGAAATAATAGCTGAAAAACGAAACAATAATTTCAGTATCGCAAATTGTCTCAGAACCAGATTTTTCCAGATTCAGATTTTTATCTCATTCGATCATGTTTATTATGTTTACGAGGTTCTCGATCTCCATTTACAAAGTCTGACCAATTAAGCAAAATCGATTTAAATCTTGTTTCACATGAACTTTTTCTTTTTTTTTGAATAATAACTTTGAAGTTTGTCAGCAGCATTTTAGCTGCATTTCCGTAAATTCTTTAACTATGTTATAATATTTTCCTTATTAGAATATTACAACATAGCTGTCCCCACTCTACTTGTTCAGCGGCAGCCTTTCGCTATATAAACAGGTTATCATAAATTCAGTGAAATATATTTATTACTCGATAAAAAAAATTAATAACTGTTTTCTAGTAGGACGGGTTAAGATCTGGGGATCAGACTGAGTTATTGTAGTAGACTCTCATAAAAACTAAATAAAAAGAAATAAATAAAGTTTATAAAATTAATAATATCCTAAGGCAGCCTATGGACCACCAAGTGAGTTTCACTCTAAACGATCTTGCAATGAAGAAACCAATTTATTATAAAAAAGATAATATGTATTATAAGTTCGTTTAGGGTAAAACTTGTTTAGGGGTCCATGTAAAATCTGCCTAAGAATATAAAAAAGAGAAGAGAAATGACATGATTTTTTCACAATATTTCCTAGTTATATTTTATACCCTACTCAGTGAACACATGATGTCAAAACAACGTCGAAACAACTTCGACGGACTATTGGCTTATTACGGGAAAATGCGGTACGTATTGTCTTTCTCTGACCCATAGCTTTAAGTTCTTGTTTCTCCATCCATCGTTTAATTTTCAATTCAATTTTCTCTCTGCATTGCAACTGGCACGCCATCTTTTAGTAAACATCGAGGTCTTCAGGTGCGGTAGTAATCATGGCACCAATTCATGTGTATTTAGTACAGATCAAAATTTGCAAAATACATAAAAAATTATAACTACGAGTTTCAATTTGTAACTACGAGTTATAAATTAAAACTGCCACTTTTTACATTTTTGATGTAAAATTGTGACGGTAAAACTCTCTGTTCTAGCGTCATTACTGCTGATTTTGAACAGGGTTTTTGCCCTCCAAAACGAAACAAATTCAAACAGAATAAGAAATTAGTATGCGAAAACTAAAAAATAATTCCCTCATCAACAAAACAAATTCAAACAAAATAAAAAATAAATATACGGAAAAGAACGAAACAAATTCAAATTAAATGTTTCGAAATTTGTTCACAAAATGTTCGTCCGTCTCACAAAACTATGTAAGGATTGATTTGCATTTGGCAGAGAATTCCGCGAGAAAGCCAAAAGAAGACATTACATTGGTAGAAATCGTTCTACCAATCGAATATATTTTTTACTTTTGCAAGTAATTTTCTGTCTAATTGAAATCAATCCGAAGAAATGACTTGCAGTATGAATAAGCATATTTTAGAGCTTATTTTTAAAATTAATGAGTAAGCATAACTAAGCCTCAGCTAAATTTAACAATATTTATTTCAAAAAAAGTTGTATACCGATATATAAAAACTAAATTAAATCGAGGTGCTTTAACTACTGGCATAGTTTTCACGTCGTGACGTATAAACAACGTATTTTTCAACCTAAGGTTTTGAAAATCAGGGTGGGAATGAGGCGCCGGTGCCAAAATATTTTAAAAGAATATTGGTATTGGTTTTAGAAACCAAAGGCACTTTCATTTCACAACTGGGCATAGAAAAAATTGAAGCAATAACGGGGCTTAAAGTAACATGTATAGCGAAGGTAAACGCTCCTTTTCATTTTTACGAGAAGGATGAGTCAATAATAGAATATGTTTCTTCTAGATTAATGATAAGAAAATAGAAATGCAACTTTCTCAAATTAACCTGGGACATTTAAATTTGAAATGTCCATCTGCGAAGAAGCGCCTGCGCCTGTTTCCTAAAATAGGCACTGACGCCAATTGGCGGGCAGCTCATATTTGCGAGTTACCCTTTCCTACCTGTTACCCGTATTTGTAATATTTTATCAATCATTCTCTTGTTTTATTTCATTTTATCGGGCGGTAAAATTAACAAAAAATATTTAATACAACTTTTTTACACATTGGTAACATAACGCCCTTTAATTAGAAATATGAACTGAGAGTTTTTACGATAAAATATCTCTAATACCAGAAGATTATGACTGGCAGGAAAAAGTTAATGCAGCTGACCTGCATATAGTAACATCTGCCCCACTATCTTTAAAATATGTGAAACCTTTTACTTTTATTCTGAAACTCTCAGTAAACTAGCAAAAACAAGAACTGGTTATTATATCTCAGTGACGTTCTAACGACCTCAAAATGACGTCACGACGTTGTGCACCTTCAATGAATAATTTCTTTAAAATAAATACATAAATAAAAATGACAGTATGGACACACTCAATGGTAATATAACAGTTGACGAAATACGTTTTCCATTGTTGCATAAATCTGTTGAACAACATTTTGATACCTAAAATAATATGTATATAGAATATTTAGCAAACTTGTGGATTTCCGCAGAACAGGTTCACCGGCCAAAATTCGCTCGCGAAATATATCTGGGCATTAGACTAGTAAGCGTCTCTTCTTAAAAAATAAATAATTTTCTCGATATACAGCACGAAATTATATCTGGCACGCTATATAGTCATTCTGTAAAATATAGGGCTCTGCAAAATAGACAAATTCAAGCAAAAAATAAAAATGGCCGTTCGAAAACTCCTCTTTTCTTTCTGTTTTTTCTTTTTTTTCTTTTTTTACTGTGTGTTTTAGCGTTTCTGCTATGTAGGTTCATACCGAGAGGATAGGCTTTTTACAGAGACTAATCTCTAGTCTAATCTGGGCATATACAATTTGGTTGGTTTTGATTCAGCAACAGATTGTTTCGCTTCTTAAAAAGAAACATTTTCTGGAATGGAAACAACGCCGATGCATAAATTTTAATGTTTTATCAAAAATATTTTACTATAGACCTTTTCACAAATACATGAAAACGAGACGTTCGGTGCTCACAATAGAACCTGTTGCGATGGAATAACTTTCTTTATGTGCAGGGCACTGCGCAAACACTTATAATATTCACATTTACCAAATTCCCACTTCGTTTTCTTTAACCCTATTCAAGATGGAGGGAGACACAATGTAAATCCACATTTAATATTGTCCAGTTTCATTGAGTCCGCTAAATTTAGGACTCTTTCTATAATTTATGTAGGATCATTTTCAAAAAAGAATTATTTGGTAACTAGGGATAATTTTCCCTTAGCAACCAGATTTTTTGGCAGGTGGTAATTTTTTTTTATTTTTGCTTGAAAATCATTTTGGCATATAGTTTGGAAAAAAAAATTTTTCACCTAAATGTTTTTTTTTTGCACCACCTATTTGGCCCAGATGAAATCATCATAAGTAATGCGCATGGTCAGGTATATTTCAGCCGTATAATACCGTTCAGTAGGTATATACCCAGTCAGTAAAAACCTGTCCGTTGTTGTAACGTTATTTTTCTGACATTGGACAGGTTTTTGCCTGCTGAGTAGATAGAAAAGAATAGAAAATATTAAATAATACAAATGAGCCAACAGGCCAAGCTCGTCCCCAGCACCTTTTGACTTTTTTTTATTTTTCTCGGACCTTAAGATCCGAGAAAAATAAAAAAAAAGTCAAAAGGTACTAGGGACGAGCTTGGCAACAGGCGGAAATTTCTACGTGAATTTGATAGAAATTAACATAACATGACTTTTGCGAGGAAAACATGACTTTTGCGAGGAATTTTCCGCCTGATGGAAATCAATCAAAACAGCAGAAAAAATATTCCTCTGAAAAGAAATATAAACTAAAAGTCCAGTAATAGTACTTAATAAACTCTCACGATACAAAGACATGTAGAAGTTGAACAAAAACTATAACCGTTGTTGAATTAAGAGTAAATAATCACTGTGAAGGAGGGCTTTCTGATCATTTTTGCTCAAAACTCGCTCTTACACACTGTTTATTTACTCTTGATTTAATTAATACAGGGCTCGAAATAACAGCCGGTCATCGCTGTGAAGGAGAGATTTTTCAGAATATTTTTAGCCAAGTTGGCTGGAAATATTCTGAAAAATCTCTCCTCCACAGTGATGACCGGCTGTTACTTCGAGCTCTGTTAATATAGTACCTGGCATTGATCCAATGATTTACCAATAGGTAGAGCAGCTCTAAGAGTTGCACAAACAGACGTTTGGCAATCTCCAGATACTGTCTCACATGCATGGGCAAATGTTTTTTGCCCACTTATACGTGCAGTCAATGAAACACATTTATTTTGACTTCCCATGCATCTGTGACTGGTTCGTGAGATAGAAGGTCCTTCGAGAACGCATCTTAGTCCAAAACCTAGTAGACAAAGTAAAACCAGTTATAACTGTGCAGTATGAAGGAACTGGGTGTGTAGAAAAAAGTGCGGTTGGGGGAGGTGAGATAGGAATTCTTATAAAATTTTCAAGCGGGAGAGAGGGGAAAAAGCGAGGGATGACAACTCTCTGTAGTTACTAAAACAACATGATAACAATGGTACATTTTTGTCGATAACTCCAGTGGTAGTGTATAGGTTGTATTCTTAGGGACTAATCGATTAGTTAATTTATTCTCACTTCACGCTATCTTAAGTGTGTATTTTTATATTTTGAATGAGTTGTCTGTTTCTTGTTGAATTCCTAAAAGTTAAAAAGCCGGTAGGTCGAAATAAGAGCGAGTGGATGTGGATAACTTTCCAAAATTAATGAGCGTCTTGTCTCGACCTATTTGACACTGCAGAGTAATAGTATTTTGAATTAGCTTTGAATTGGACTGGGAACGGTTTTCGCGCCCCTTTTTTCACTACCCTAGTGAGATGAAACTTAGTGACTTTTCTTATAGCTACAGTTGCCGCTCGATAAGTGGAACCCCCAAGGGACCAAATAAAATGGTTCCACTTATCAAATGTTCCACTTATCCGAAGTTAATAGGGGCTTGTTAAGGCAAAGGCAAATCGTCTGCGGTTAGAAAACCCTCAATGAAAAAATCAATAGGGTTCACAAAAGAGCATTAAGTTATCTGAGTCTGTTAAGGTTTTCAAAAAATCGCTAGTATCTTGGACTGGACTGAAATGTTTTTGTCCACTTTGTAAATAATGGACCTAATTATACTAGAAATTACTTTTAACTGTTTTTAGATTTTACTTTGTTGTTGGTTTTAATTACTGTTTACCAACGTTAAATAAATGTTTACTCACTTACTTACTTAGAATATAAATAATTATTTTTGAGTGATTGACGTCATAATTTTCATCAGAGAACAATACACGCTCAGCCAATCACGTCTCTCGGATTTCTGACGACCGAGATTCATTCCACTGCAAACCGGCTCTAGCTTTTTCGCAATGTAAACTAAAATCTCAAATGACAGATGATAACGTAAAGAAAGAAAAATGAATGAAGGAAGCAAAGAGACGGGAATCCTTGGCTATTACAAAGTCAAATCATTTTATTTTTAAAACGTACATGATATTTGATTGATTAAAAAAAATAAAAAAATTATATTTGTTGCGCAGCAAGTAGAAAATTGTTCACTTCAGTTCAACTTTGGATTTCGTTCCGTGGAACGGAAAATTGTCCGCGGAACAGGAACATATTTCCTTCAACGCATGCGCATTTTTCGTCCTGTTTCCGTTTCGCGGAAAGTTTTCTGAAGTGGAAAACGGCCTTAAGGTACATCTGGATTTGGAACTGGAATCTTTATACAATTACTTTACTTCTTGATGTCTCTTTCTTTTTATGATTTACGTGTGACGTCAATTTCCACCAATGGAATGTCTTCATTTGGATTCCACGCGGAATTTTACGCTAATGGAAAACGGCCTTAATCGCACACTTAGTTAGTTTTGTTCAAAATTCAATTGATATCACAGTTCAGTTTGAAGTTTTTTAAGAACGGCTTTTGATTCGAAGTACAATAGAGACAATAGAGAACGTTTTATTCGCTTTTACGGATACATCCCCGTGTGTAATCGAGGCCACTTAAAAAGTTTAAAAACAGGGTTTTGAAGAATGGACGAACTCACGTAACCAAATCTCTATTTACTCGTTTTAAGAATAATTTACGTGCGACTGAGCATTTATATGTAATCAAACAAACTTGAAGGGATATTTGTGATGAATTTTACTTGATTGTTTTTAAAATATACAGACGAAGTTTTCATAACAGTTGTATGCACCCTTGAGTTAAAACATTCTGTATCTATCGAAATTTCGATATTGATTGGCATATTTTGATATTGTATAAACCTGCATAATTTGATATTTAAACCGGAAAGGCACTTTCGGAGTGCTCCTTAGTCCGGTGGAACTAAACTTAATCAGTTTTTTCTTTTGCTTTTAATGGCTGGCTGACAAATGTCTGTATAGTTAAAGCGTTCTAAGCGGTTTGAATTTCCCAGACTGTTGCTGCCTAGATATTTTAGGGTTGTCCCCGCCATTTACAGGAATTTTTAAGCATTACTGCACGCCGATATGCATGAAAGACAATTTTGCGGGTTCGAGACCAAAGACAATATATTTGATCATAAAATATATATATATATATATATATATCGTTTTTTACCCGAAAACTATGTTTTTGCACTCAAAAAAATGTAAAATGCTGATTTGTGCTTTTTTATATAATTTCCAAATTCTTTTTTCATAACCCAAAACTATGCCCAAAACTCAACATTATGCGAAATATTAGCGCAAAATACAAATCTTAAATCCTCTTTTTAAACTGTTCTTTTTTTCGGGGCGAGTCAAAAAAACTATAAGATTGTTCTCCTTAGAAAATAAACAGATGAACATAGATGCATAAAATGACTATAAACTGCAAGCAGAAAAAATTCATAATCTAACATATCTACTGAGTTATTCAATATTCAATATTCTAGGTATTTCAGCTTTTCCCAATATTGTACGAGAAAGCTTCGTTTTAGTTTACCAGGGACATCAAAACTCAGCGGTATGAAGGTTTAAAAATAACCATAATAGTGATGCTTATGTACAAATTGTCAATCTACAAGTTCCAGAATATGTTTTGTTGTTGCATTACATCAGTATATGACTCTGAACATTTGAAATTGTTACCGTGATGGGAGTCAATTGAATTTTGAATGCGTCCATTTCCATGGCCGCTGTCAGGTTTTACAACTGATGTACAATCAGATTTCACCCAAATATATATGGGAATGAGGGGCTCAAACATATTTTGATTTTGCTGTACATGCTTTTAAGCAGCCCTTGTTTACTTTTACCTCCTCCTCTCTCTGTACACCTATTAGCATCCCATATTTTTATTTTACTGTACATGCTCAGCAGCCCTGGTTTACTCTCCCTGTACACCTATTGGCATATCTTGAAGGATTTTGAAAAAAATCGCAACAAGGTTAACTATTATAGTTAGCTACAAGCAATCACATAAATATTTGAGACAAGACAAAATTCG
>JAULBZ010003032.1:0-17352 GCA_032360805.1 Neoturris breviconis
ATATCTCCACTAATATTCATTCTTATGGAGTCAAATCTTCAGAATATGTTAGTAGCAATATGAACTTTCATCTAGATTACAGAAGGAAAAAATTGAAAAAAACATCTGAGGGTGATTTTGTACCTTTAAAGTAGCTAAGTGGAATTCAAAGTCTCTTAAAAAAGCTAATTTTAGTTTCTTTTACACTTCTTGTATTCTCCTGTTTTGGAGGTATGAGTTTAGAATGTCAAACATTTTACCATCGCTTAGCGGAATAATTAGCCGAAAAGAGGAACATCAGCATCAGCAATTCCATAAATTGGATTCGAACAAGGTTAAATTTCCACCTAATCAGTTCTTGTCTATTTCGATTAGTCAAATTACTAGTATTATTATTATTATCTTTTGAACTTCATCAACAGCATTTTCAATATTTTTCTATTCTCTCGGAATTAGTTGAATTGAAAAACAAATTTGCATAAATATGCACTTCAGAAAATATAAACTTTTGCAGGTAATCTAGTCTATTTTGCAGGGGGAAAATGTATATAATAACAAAATAGACCGAAAACAAGAATTGGGTTTTAAAGCATATTCACTTTGTGGTTTTTCTTGTTCCACGAAAACATTCTAATAAAAGTTGTGACATTTGATTCACTGAGGGATTGCTCCTTTAAAAATACAAATAGTGCCTCTGTCCATATTAATATTTACAAGCTGTATTTGTTTATAGTGAAAACTTTGAATTTATATGATGCAGGTGCGAAGAAAAAACATAAACAAATTCTCAAGAATAATCAATTTCATAATTTCTTTTCTGTGGCCTTACTTAATTAAGATAATAACAAAGTAAATATACCTTATTATCAAGAATTAAAGAATTCAAGAATTTTCTTTGTAATTCGCACATTCTAATCTCTTCGTTTACATCCTCGTTCTCCACATATCCAAAATTGGAGTTAGAATTATTACTTTTCGAGTCAGAGTCATCGCTGTTTTTAATGTGTCATAAATGGGCTTATGTGAGGGTGGGCTTATCCGCGAGTGAAAAAATCGTTAGTGTAAGGGTTGGGCTTATACGCAGGTGGGCTTGTAGGCCGTATTTTACAATACTTATATTGTACTTAGCAACCGGTCTGTTCGTTTGTATTTACCCCGATTCCCAAATTTTAAAAGCCTCGAATCAAGATGTCCACGAGTAAATACCCAAATCGGGGAAGAACTCAAATTTTTTATACGCCTTTTACATGACGTCAAACAAGAGTCGGAATTAGTACTTTTTTAGTCAGAGTAATCGCTGTTTCTAATGTGTCACAAATGGGCTTATCTGAGGGTGGGCTTATTCGCGAGTGAAAATTTCGTTAGTGTAAGGGGTGGGCTTATACGCAGGTGTGCTTTTCCAACGATCTACAGTCTTGAGATATATTCTATTGTTATGGACTTTAAACTCTGTTAAATGTTTTTCGAATGCACATCACAATAGATGTTCATTTCAAATGACGTGATTAGCACCTCATGGATTAATCTGATGGAATTGAACACGTCCGACTTTTTAAAAATCGAATCAGACATTCTGATGCGATGAAAATCGTCAGATTTTGGATGTTTACACGATCAAATATGTCGAATTTGACAAATCGAATTCGATTAATCTGACTGTGTATACGCAGCTTTAGTTTCCTCACACGTTATCATTTTTTCTTAATAATTATGTTTCCTCCCCTATAATTAATACACTTTTTTCAGCTTAATTTTCTCACAGGAGAATTTCCTCTCTTTAATTTTTTAAAGAACGTTGTTCTAGCGTCTTTACTGCGGACTTTGAATAAGTTTTTGCCCACTGAGATATGGATTGATCCCTTGGGCGTCCTCAATAGTACCAGGAGTCAATCGTTCAAAGATGAACCATTACTCTATTTTGTTTCCTACTACATATCTGACTTGTGACCAATCCATAGGCCTTCAATGTAGCAATAAGTCAAATCGGGACGTGTCATCTTTGACAAGGTTGACGAGTGTGTGTTGTGTGCTATAGTAGAACTCCAGTTATTCGTAATTCGAACATTGCATAATTCGGACTTTTGCTAATGGAATATAATTTCCCTAGAGTCCCAACAGTTTGACTTAACAAACTCTTACCATATTACCTGGCATATGGGCTGCTACCATAAACGGTTCTTTTTATAATTTTTAAGGGTGTTCAACCTTAAATAATGGCAGCAACCAGTGTAGAATTAAAATTTAAACACGTACCAATATTTATTATCTGAGAATAAGCGTCCCTCCCCCACCCTTTGAGGCTCAAAAATTAATCGATGCATTACGGTACACTTAAATCTTTGAAGATCATAGGAAGGTGGAAAGCAAGATAATGGTAAAGAATTCCACTGGTCAAATGTGTGAGGAAAGAAACTAGTGGAATCTTTGTGGCACAGTGGCGAAAGATTTTACATCAGGGGTCAAAGACTTTAATTCATTAGAACAATTGCCATGAAAGTACAGTGGAACCTCTCTATAGCGGACACCATCGGGAACAAAAAGTGTCCGCTATAAGGAGGTGTCCGCTATAAGGAGGTTTGTTTATGAGAGTTTGACCGGAATCCGTTCCTGCAAAAAGTGTCCGCTACGAGGCGGTGTCCGCTATAGAGAGGTTCCACTGTACTTATAAAATAAAGACAGTGAAGCAATATTGCGATGATGAGATAAAGACTAACTTTGACGAAAGATCATGTCCAATAATATTAATTATTCTTTTCTGAATTCGGTCAAGTAGATTAAGTATTCCATACAGTGAAGAATGGTAGCCTTGCATATATACAGAATACTCTTTGGGGAAGAAAGTTCTGAGCTCGATAGAGAGAACCAACTTTCCTAGCTGCAGATTTGGCAGTCGACTCAATATAGATATTCCAAGAGAAGTCATTTGAGAAGGTTAGACCGCGAGCAGACGAAACTGGTCATTCTCAGGAAGTTCAACTTCATCATTATATAGGGCAGACAAGGTTTCTTAAATCGATTAATAGAAATAAGTTTAGTTTTGGAAGCATTGAATGTAACAAGCCATTCATTGCCCCATTCAACAACAGTACGTAGATCAACTTCAAGCTCAGCAGTTATTTCAACCAGACATCATTGGACTTGCGTAAACATGGGTGGGAGAGGGCTATTACTGTTATTTTAGTTAATTTAGATAATCTTCAATCCATGAAGATACTTTCTTCTTTTTTTTCTATTCATAACACAAAAATACAAAAGTAAAAGACGAAAACAGGACACTTCATACCTTACTATAGAAAGACCTATTAATAAGGTATTGCACATATAGATTAAAGTAAAGAAGAGAAAAATTATTTATATATGCATATATTATACACATATATAGATACATAAGTAAAAATCATAAAATAAAAGAAAGATGTGTGAAACGAAAATATTACAATTAAAGTTAAATTAGAGGCATATCAAATCTACCAGATGCTTTTAAAAAAGCAATGGTACTTTTCAGAGTAAGAGCATTTACCTCTACATCATAGATTTCATTTCCATATAAGAGATACCATTCTAGCTTAAAATTAATACTTTTCCTACAGGCACACGACGACGGATCAACGTCGAAATTACTTTGACGTTGATCCAACGTCGTGTACCGCTGGGTTTATCAAATATCCAATAAAAACTGGTAAACGTTGTCAGTTGTGGCATTGTATAGCTTATGTTTGTTGCATTTCTTAAAAAGTATTGTTGAAAGGTTTTTTAGGAAGGTTTTACAGCGTATTTAACTGGTCTACGAGGTCGAATTCAAAGTGAGTTATATTGGGCTTTGGGAAGTAATATTGGACGAGGTTCTGAATTTTGGAAATACATTAACTTCGATTGATTTCGTCACATTTTATTTTGTTTTTACGACTAACTCAAAATTTATTAATTCATTTTATTTTTTTGAAAATATCATGTTTTTTACGTTTTTTCATCTTTGGCGAGCTCTAAGCCCTCGTTGCAACCATCCATTAAAGTTTCCGGCAAGACTTTCATAGGAAAAAATCCTCAAGAAAAAAAGTTCACATCTTTTGTTTTATATGGGAAAACCGCTGTGTAATAAATAAAGATTACTTGATAACTCATAGTTTTCTAGGGGAAAAATGTCTACTTTTCGAATACTGAACATCGTTATATAGGTTTTATAGGTTGCGCACTATCCTTAATGTAAGTGTTTTATTATACCGTAATGCATCGATTAAACGCCCCCTTCTTTTAAACGCCACCCTCGATTAAGCGCCCCCTTAAAAGAGGCGTTTATTTGAAACAGCAGCAATGCTCACGTAGCAGTCTTATGGTAAGTGTACTATGAATAAAAACAAAGTTTAATTGTTTTAAAATTTTATTATCCGTCATAAACAGGAAACTTCAAAAGTTCCCTTTCAAGAGTCTCTGCATCTTTTTTACTATAACAACTACTGTAATAACAATTCGCAATTCTTATATTTTTCAATAAACGCCCTCTTCTTTTAAACGCCTCCTCGATTAAATGCCCCCTCTGCAAATGAAAATATTTAATAAACGCCTCCGGCGTTTAATCGAAGGAATTTAGGAATCTATTTACAGTAACTGGCCAATCAGAAATAAACATTAAGATACGATGGGGCCAATCAGAAATACAGATTAAGATACGATGGACCAATCAGAAATATAGATTAAGATATTGTGTATATTAAAAGGGGTTATATGTTTAACGGCAAAAACTTGCTCAAAGTCAGCAATAAAGACGCTAGAATAACGTCGAAGACGTTGTTCTGGCGTCTTTAGGGCGGACTTTGAACAAGTATTTGCCCACTAACGTAACTCAATTGTATTGTTAACTCTGTGTGTTAATATTAATTGAGATTGTTAACTCTATTAATATTTCTCTGTTAATATTTCCGCTTATATTCCTTTTAACGTGTAATATAAATATATTGTCTTGTCTAAATATTAATTATTTAACGTTCAATTTTTCCTATTTTTATATCTTTTCGGTTTCATTAGTATCCAGTAGGTCGCACTTTATGACTATTTGTCGTCGAATTTAAAGTTCTTCTGAAATAATATGGTATCTCAAGAAATGTTCAAAGTCTTATCTTATGTGCTTATTGTATTATTCTCGATATGTATGTTAATTCTAATCGTATGTTTATACGCCATATATCGCACAAGGAGGCAATCGAAGGTTTTACATCAACGACGTATATTAGCGAATTTGTTTGTGGTCGAATTTTTTTTCTCGCTTATACAGACTAAAATACAGATTACTAGCTTACTTGGTGTAAGAAACAGCGAAACGCATCAAAAAATTGAATTGTTCATTAGACTTGTTTTTGGTCTTGCATACGTACTTACCATGCACCATATAGCAGTTGATCGACTCCTCGAAGTGTTTTTACATTTATCGTATGCTAATCTCATAACAAAACGACGAACAATTTGTGGGATTTTGGGCTTATGGATTTCATGTATATTGTTTGCTGCAGTATGTATGGTGCTGGAAGAGACTATCTACACAATGAATGACATATTTAAGTTCGCTTTTTATTTCTTCTTTGCGACGGACATCACGTTTTTAATCAATGCTCTCATTACGTACGGCTATCTGTACAGCAAGGTTCTCCATTTTCGAAACTTGACGCGGCGAATGTCGATACAATCTGATAACGCAAATTCTATGAAATCGCCAAAGTTCATAATACCGTTACTGATTATTCTTTCATATTTGATATTCGATATTACAGCCACCTTCTTATCAATGGCGGTACATTTTTTGAAACCTTTGAACCCTTTATTATACCGAGATGTAGGCTTAATGCTCTATTGTTTTGCCATATTATCACACGCATGCATCTACATATTTCTACAACCGCAAGTCCGAAAAGTACTCCTTTCTCATATCTGTTGCGTGCAAAGATACATATCTAGGAAAAACAATTCGGATATTCGAGGAAGTTCATTTTTCTCTGGTGTAACAAAGTCACAGCGTATTCCAAGTATTGCTGTCCATCCACCAGACAGTAGAAACAATATTGAATTGGACAAATATCCAAGAATGGAAAAGTCTCCATCGTGCAGTTTTGACAATGTTGCCGTTGAGCCCGACGAATGTGTTGCAGTTAAGCCTAAATCTACTGCCGTTCTGCCCGAGTTAATAATAGAAGAACGCCATGTTAACAGCAATTCCTTTACTGACGAAGACAGTTTTAACGATGTTGCCGTTAAGCCCGAAGATGCTACCGTTAAGTCCGAATTTACTGCCGTTCTGCCCGAGGTAATAATAGAAGAAAGTAAAGTTATAAGTAATCTCTTTACTGACGAAGAACAACAATCGATTTCTGCCGAAGAAAGTACACCCGAACATATATTTGAGAACGAAAATACAGTGTTTGATTCGACAAAGAACGAAGGGGATAATGGTTTACTAAACTCGTTCGCTCATAACAACGAATCTCCGTCAAGTGCTGATGCTACTTTCTTATATGATTCACAGTGTGAAGAGAAAGCTAAACAGTTTGTTTCAGGTGTTTTATCTGATACATTGGCAATTATTAAATCGTGATAATTAAAATGCTACCCAGTGGTCAAAGATACCCAGTGGTCAAAGGTTTGTTCAAAGTCCGGACGAAGTAAAGACGCTAGATCAACCTTGCGTTGTTTTAGCGTCTTTAGCAGACTTTGAACAAGTTTTTGCCCACTGGCACCGGAAAAGTCTTACTAGGGTATTCCCATAGAATCTAATAGATTATTGTATATGACAATACTATAAAAGGTAATACCCTAAATGGCCTAAAGATTGATAAAATTCTAAAAGGTAGTTAGTTATCAACACTCTAAAAGATATTAGCCGATACCTTAAAACATTACCTTAAACTATCATTATTGCTTTGTGAATGAACATTCCCCTGAACGTATGTTCCATCTCCAACAATGTGGAAGAAAAGTAACTCGTACTCTCATCTGGAAGTGCTCACAGCCATTTTTGAATTGTTATCAAATCTCATTTGGCGCATTGTTTGAAACAACAAGTTGAATAGCCACCGGGAAGAGAAGATAGACCTATTCACAAATACATAAAAACGAGGCGTTGGCTGCTCAAAGTAGAACATGATGCAATGCAATAACTTTCTTTGTGTGCACTGCAGTCAACAAAAAGTGTAAATATCTGGCTATAATATTTTCTGAGATTTTGTGAGTTCTATCCTTAGCCCATGGATCATTTAAAGGCGTTTTTTGGCATAACTAATATAACTGTTTGTAATGTGCAGAAACTAAGACTTTGGTAGTAACTTTAGAATTTGTTTTACCGTAAACGATTTAAATTAACGCCCTGGGTGTTAATTAAATTTTTCAAATTATAGTTTGGGCATTTATTAGAATGGGCGTTTAAAAAAATGAGTAAAAAAATCAGTGTTATTTATGGTACACGACGTCGTAAGAACATCGATATAACGCCGAAACGACGTTGTTTTGACGTTGCTACGACTACGATCTCTGATTTCGAAAAAAAAAAAATTAAGAACCTCTAAAAAGGTTTTAGGCGGACGTTTTTATTTAAATATTTTTCACAAAGGTTATGTCGCGAAATGTTTAGTTAGGGCAATTCGCGAAAGTTTTGATCGTCCTTATAAACTTCTATGAAGTTCTTCTAAATTGCCATATAACAGCTATTGTTTATAAAAAACTTTGACTTTCTTGTTATTTTTGATTTATTATGGAAGAAATAAATTGGAAATTGCCGTTCTATAATGTTCCCTGTGAAATTTCATCAGTGACAATATTAACTCCTCATTAATATCTAATATAATATCCGGAAATCGTTTCCAGTGCGAATTGTTAATATTGGAAGGGGAGAGAAAAAAGCAATAGAAGGAACTTCATTTTTTCTCGTTTAGAAGGTGATAAATATTCAAAAAACATCTGTTTGTTTTTTGTGTATGTTGTGATGTTGTGCAACGTATCTTAGGGACAGAAGTTTTCGCGAAGATTACGACTCAAACTGCTCAGATTGGGGTGAAGACTTCGAATGAAATATATGTGATGTAATAGATACAAAAACAGGCGAAATTCTGAAAAAACGACAACGGGAAATATGAATATTTTTTAAATTTTAAATCTTCCGTGTTCATTTTATTTTGACAAAAACTATGGATGCTCAATTACACTCCGAGCCAGTTCACACAAGTGTAAACACAAACTAATAAACATCATGGCTATATACTTTACAGAATACCTTAAGGGAAGTAATTTTCGCGGAAAGTAATTTTCGCGAATTCGCGAAATTTAGTGCCAAATCGCCAAAATTTCTTCTCGTGAAATGTCCCAAGGTCAGCCATTCAAGAAAATTAATTCTCGCGAAAAAAATTGATTGGGTAGAAGAGGAAGACTTCCAGCGGAACACCTTCGAGCAGTTTGAAGAAGAGGTCAACGAGGATGATTTATTAGGGGAAAATATATGACTATAATCACATAAGATATTCAGATGTCGATGCGATACCAATGTTTCCTTTATTTCTAAAATCCCTCCAAAAAGTTTAATCTTTTCATTCTCATTTGGAAGAGTCAAAATTCCTATGAAGAGAAGAAAAATACCATAACAAAATGAACGGGAAAACAGGGCTCTTAGCTCTTATAGTAGACTAGTTTATAGTCGTTAGTAGGCTAAATCTAGAAAGCGGGAAAGATATCGGGGATAATCGGGAAATCGGAGTGCCGTAATGAAAACGGGAAGAGTTTACTTCTCTTTTAATTATAAATTTAATCGTAAGGGGAATCACTATTTTAAGCGAAATCTTTATAACGACGGCCTGCTAGTCTACTCTTATAGATAAACTACTAAAGAAGGGAACGAGAAAATAAAACGAGATCAACTACACCATACCTTGCTACGATATTTGATTTTAAATCTAACAGTTCCTTTCAAGTTCCTTGCTTGTTTTCTACTAAAACTTCCTTGCGTACATTCATCGCTTTTATCTTTTTTGCTCCAAGAATTAATATATATCCCCTGAAATTCGTGCTCTCCTCACTACGGCACCGATATTTCAATGAAAATCTTGTAGCCAAGATCGCAAAAATCTCTGTTCGCGAAAATTTCTGAAGGTGTTTCTGCGTCATCCGTCGCAACGTCTCTATGACGTTTTGGCGTTGCCCGGGGTTGCTCCAATGTTGTATGCCACTTGTTCGAAGTACGCAGTAAGAACGTTGTACTAGCGTTTTTACTGTTTACTTTGAACAGGTTTTTGACCACTGAACATATGTCCCTATAACAAATTGGTTTTGACTATTCAACCCGACTTTATTTGAATTATATTAAAACACTATATCTGTTTGCTAATGATCTCATTTTTGCTACAAAATCTGGGAATTGGATTTGCATTTGGTATTGCGGAAGTGCCGGTCAACCTTGTGGAGGAGAGATTTTTCAGAATATTTTCGGCCTGATAACCAGCAGTTATTTTAACCCCAGTGTTGGAGAATTGAGGAGATCTGCTGTAAATTAGAAGTACTTACGAACTAAGCATTATATCAAATAATTTATACGTGTGTATGCATTTAGTCATGGTTGCCTTTTCTCCCAGTCCTAGAGAAATTGTATCATTGTCGTTTTAGTTTGTAACTGGGACATCGAGTATACCATATGAAGGTTTTGGTGCATTACGTGGAAGTACTGGATTGAAAAAATTTACTATTGATTGTTGGGGTACCGAGTTAATGTTGCCGAGGTATGTATTTTTAAGTTTGACTTCCAATAGTGAAACCAAAAAAAGACATTCCATTGGTAGAAATTACGTCCCATATTTCTACCAATGGAATTTCTTCTTTTCGCTTTCGCATGGTATTTCCCGTCCATTTTAAGGAATGCAATTTGTTACAAGGCGAGCGAATAGACCTTTTCACAAAATAATGAAAACGTGGCGTTAATTGCTTAAAGTAGAACTTGTGCAAAAGGAAGTTATTGCATTGCAACAAGTTCTACTTTGAGCAACCAACACCTTGTTTTCATTGTTTTATAAAAAGTACTATATTCCCTTAAGAAATGAATGTTATTCTTATTTAGAGCGCATACCTGTTTCAACAGGTTGGACCTTCCACCTTACAAAGAATATAATACCTTAGTGGAAAAGTTAATGTATGCTATAGAAGAAACCAGTACGTTTGGAATCGAATGAAGAAAAAGATAGAAAAAAAAAAGAAGATTCGAGATTTTTTTAAAATCATATTTTTGTATAATAACACCTTTTTGTAATTCATTCTTCTTAATCTATATTTCATTAGCTTGGATAATAATTTATTTATCTTTAGCCTGGATAATGCTTATAATTACATTGAAATCTTCGTAAGACGTACACCATATAAAGCGGACATAAGACGGGCAGTAACTCCGTAAAACGAATTCTAAAAAGCAGACACATTTTAGCACAAATGGTGTCCGCTTTATGAAGATTCCAATGTACGATGTTCTCCGCGACTCAAGCACATCGATAAATAATGTTGACAGACCATGATCGGTTTTTTATAATAGCAGATACATACAGTATGTTCTTTTCTGTGTGATTTTCATGTTGTCCCTGAAAGTTTGTATTGTGGAGGTAATAAAAAATTAATGTTTTGCAGACAATAGTACCTAGTCAACAATCTTGCATTTGATTGGTTCCTTTGTAACGAGGAGCCTATTAAATACAAGCACATTGACATATCACTCTTCTTTGCATTAAAAAAGTATGAATATAGAAGTCTTTTTTATCCGTTTAATTTATCACCAATTCCTACATATTACCTATGCGTCAGGTAAGGTGTCTTCCAACTGAAACCCACCCTTTCTAGCTATCCATGAATTATCCCTGTAATAGAGGTTTATCACACAACTGATCTAGCTATCGATATTCTATCCTTGTAATATAGGCTGGGCATAGAACTGATGTTATGAAAGCAACTTCATGCCCAGACCTGAAGAGTTATATCTGGACATGAGCATTTGAACACGTGTGTTATGTCAACGAACTTCTACAAACTGATTGGTTACTTTGTAACGTAGTAAACAATCATTTAGAAGATCGATACCCAATAGGCAAAAAATTGTTAAAAGTCCGCAATAAACACTTCAACGTTGTTCTAGCGTCATTACTGCAGACTTTGAACAATTCTTTACCCATTAGGTACTTTGTTGCTCTTGTTCGTTGTAAAACACATCAATTTTTTGTGATTTTTTTTTACTGGAATATGAAGTTCTTTCTTTCTTTCCGCACTTCCGATTTTTAACCAATTTTTTGAAACAGCGTCTCAGCGAGAAAAACTATCGTATTCGGAGTTAGCGGATATTTTTTGTGTATGCTCGAGGGGATTTACAAGCAATCATGCGCATAAATGTTGAGTCATTCAGTTGAAACATTAACCTTATTAACACCCCTTTCACATTATATTTTATAACTCTTGATTGGAATGGGCTATGAAGCCGACTTCTTATCCTTTAGACAACTTTTCAAAGAACTTTGACTATGCCTCTTTTGAGGTCAACAGCACCAAACATATTTTCCAGGCAAAATTATAAGAAGATGACGTCATTAAAAATACAGACGTCATCAAAACATTATCTCGTGCCATAGACCATGGTCTAGCTTATCAATATTTAAAAATTTTATTTTGTCCCAAATATTGGTAACTACTTAAAGAATTTTGTTTCATACGGCATTTTATTATATCCAGCGCGCTATATAGTCATTCTGTAAAATATAGAGTTCTGCAAAAAAAAATTATGTGTGTGTGTTTGTGTGTGTTTTAGCCTTTCTGCTACGAGGTTCTTACTGAGAAGAGTGGATTTTTATAGAGACTAATCTCTAGTCTAAGAAGTTGTCGCTGAGTTGTATTTGTTCAACAGCCAAATAAACGCTACAAATAAAAATAGAAATACGAGATTTCCTTTCACTTTCTTATTCAACGACATAAAGACATATGTACAGGTAGGTAAATGGAGTTTATAGATATTTTTTCGCACCATGTTAATTTTTTCCGATGCGTAATAGTAATTTTAAATATTCAACAAAATTGAGCAAAACTTTATTTAGTAAAGTAAAGACTCTAGAACAACGATAAAATCGTTTTGACGTCGTTTATTTTAGTTATTATTTATATATTAAAAAAAATTGTTTTATTTATTCACAAATACAAGAAAAGGACTGCTCAAAGAAAACATGTTGCATTGCAATACACGTAACACGCATTGCAATAACTTCTTTTTTGTGCAGTCTATACTTTGATCCTCCAGGAACACAGTCTATATTCGGAATTTAATTTTGTTGTTATGCTTGACCAATTGTTATAATGTCACGTGGAATATCTAAAAATAATTAAAGCCCTTATCTTTGGTAGTTCTCGTCCTTGAAAGAACTTTGCAAAGAAAAAGTGAGCAAAACTTGCTCTCAATGCAACACTCATAACCAAAAGGAAACTTGTCCAATCTTTAACATTTTTTGGGTTTGTTTGTAACAAGCTAACGCTTCTTGCAACTAATGCTGTATCATAGAGAAAACATCCAAGATGTCGGAATACATAGGAAAACATCATCAAATCGTATAATATTTTCATAAATGTTCTCCATTTTGTTTCGTCGTTAAGTAGTTCTTGATCAATCCAAGCTCTTACAGTTTTTCGATCAATAAAGTTAACTGCTGATGCAAGTAGAGCAGTTGAAATGCTTTCAAAAATTGCTGACCCACCAAGAAAAGATTTACGTGTACCGCTGTGTTCAAGATTAGTTACCATAGAAGCTGCTGAATGAAGAATGGTTAACGCAAACCATACCCAAAAGTGTCCAACGAGAAGTATAGCATATGAGAACCTTAAAGTATGAAATTTTCCCCATGATAAAATAAGCACGAACAAAACACACGAGTTAACAGCTTCAAGAAAGGTACTCATAGCGTTAACGCTATCAGAGTCTCTTTGCTTTAGTATAGTGGAATTGCCACATGCCTCGACAATATGACCATAATATGCGCAAATAGCACCTGACGTAAAACAAATCGAATTATATGAAAGTCGTGCAAAGAGAAATAATAACAACGTAACCGACAAAAGCTTTAGACAGGCAGCCATCTTTGAAATATTGTCATCTTTTAAGTCTTTTACTTCTCGGAAATAACTGAACTTTATTCTTATACTATGTTTCTTATACTATTTGTCACAATATCGTATCATATAAAATTTAATAAGGTAATGTAATACAAGACTTTCTTCCACTAAACAATAGTGAAACTATTAAACAAAGATATGTAGTCGTTATATATTTATTTTTTGATCTCCATTTCCTCCGCACCATAATAACAACAATGGTTTGTTTTTCATGATCATAACCTTGAGACATTCCAACCTATGTCATATAAGGCCTGTTTCACACTGGTGAAGCAGACGCAGATGCAAGAGTCGCAAGCATGCACAGTTAAGCTTTGTTTACACGCTACGATTAACCAGGCCGATTTTGACTATACCATCTTAAGAGATTGGCTACGACTCGGAAAAATCTGTAGAAAGAGTACAGTTTTTTTGAGTCGTAGCCGATTTTTTGAAGCTGGCAACCAAAATTGGCAAACTAATAGCGTGTAAACATAGCTTTACTTTTTATTTCTTAAACATGTATTTGCGATGCAAGTAAACGTTAGAATAAAAAAAAAATGATAATTTATATATATACGTCTACTTGCGTTTTGAAATTAATTTGCGTATGTTTACAACCCTCGCGTCTTATCTGCTTTACCAGTGTGGAACAGGCTTAAGGCGTACTTCAATATTAATATTTTTAAAGGGGTTATATGTTATCAAAAATCGCGAAAAGAGATTACTGCTCGATTTACTGTCATTACTAAATATAAAAAACAAGAGCATGAATCACTCAGTCACAGAATCACTCTATTTTGGTCAAAATTAAAAATAAACATTCTGAAAATTTCATTTTTTAAAGACAACTATTAGTGGAGATACAAGTGACTAAAGTTTTGTATTTTTTATGCTAACTGTGTGGCAGCCATATTGTTTGGCCAAACTTTATTGCTTTTCTGCATTACATGAAGTTGTAGCTAGTTTTTTAAAAAATAATTGCTTATTTGACCCACTTCCTTTTATTTATAAATGCTAATATTTTCAGAGTGTGATCAATAATTTCCAATGGTGAACTTGATATAGGTTGGACAATCATATTTTCAAACGTTTTGTGTTTTGTCTGGAAATATCCAGAATTGCTGCGATTCCTTAGATGAAAACCACTGGGTAAAAACCTGTTCAGAGTCCGCAATAAAGACGCTGGAACAACGTTTTTTTAAAGTTTTCCGCTGTGAAGAGACCTTCACAACAAAAATATTTAAGACAGAAATGATAGTAGTAGTTTCATCTGTCTGGAAGAAATGTCCAAAGAAATCAACAACTTTATTGAAATAATCGAAATATAACTGTCTTATTTTAAACAGTAAGGTCCTCTTTATATGGAGACCGATATATCGCTCAGTCGGTATAACTCACATTGCCAACATAACTCATTCTTCGGTTTATATGGGACACCGATATAACTTCTGTTTCGTTTCACAAACCATTGGCATGACTAATATTTTTCTCGAGCATACCCATGTTTTATTATATAACTTTAGGTCGGTCCTTAGTTTTGAAAGTGTCTTATATATTTGTGGTCAGTAGTGAAAGTTTCCTAGGATTTTCTTAGTTAAAAATGAGCTCGAGAAAAATATTAGTCGGAACTATTTTTTTTTTTTTATTTAATTTTTAAAAAAATTGAAAATGTTTTTCTAAAGAGATACCACAAAACTCCAACTATAACTATAACACGTTAACGCTGCTGCATAATATGGCTTTATTGTACATGTTTCTACAGGTGTCAATTTAAAAGGTTTCTTTGTGACTTCGAGTTCAGTATTGGAGATTTCTTAAATTAAATGGTGTCCCAGTACTAGTTTCGTATAAACTGGCTTCTTAAAAATTGGGTGTATTTCGTGTCGCTTGGTTGATATCTCAGATGAAAAAAGCGAGGTATCTGTTAAGCGAGATAGCTCGTTTGCCATATAAATCTCCTCTGGTTTCATCGAGTTAAATCGGGCTTCATATAAAGAGGACCTAAGAAATACAGTTAAAAAATATTTTACCCTTAAAATACTAATGATAAATTTGCTATCGCACTCTAACTCGAAAAATGCGGATATATTTTTCTCGTTGTTTATATTTTCTTCATATTTTACTCGCCAAAAGTCTCGTATTATACTTTGAAAATATAAACAACTCGAAGATATTGTCGTTATTGTTCTTGCATCGTGCGATAACATTCAGAGCAAACACGTTATTGGTAGATTTAAAAACACCTGTTAAATTCAGTTGAAGTACCGTTGATTTCCACATGGTTAGTCGCCCTATTAAGAAGACTCAGTACTATTCTCTGTAATTGTTTGTGAGAGATGATCCTTTTGGCGTCGCCGTACTAACATCAGAAATACAACACATTATCAAACAACTGGATTTCATCTTCTTCGTCTGATATTTAAAGATGAAACATCTTCGTAAGATCCAGATGATGAATCAATTTGTTGCTTCTAAGTACTTGTTGATACATGTTTGTTATTCGGGTATTCAAAACAAACCTAAAATTCAGAAAGTTAATTATCAGTATTACGGAGAAAAAGACTGTCTAAATCGGAAAATAAAGCGAGAATCGTGTGAGATCGGGAAACTCTCATAAGACATCTGGTCTACAAATTTTAACAAAAATATAGTTTTGGTCTCTTGCAATTGTTATATGACGTCGTCAACAAAGACAAACTATTCCGTAAAAACATTTTTTGCGGAGGGATTTTTGTAAAAGAATCATAGAAGTTACCTTGTAAATATATTTCGGTGCAATTATCAAAATTAGTAAAGACATTTTATTTTTATTTTAAAGTTCAATTTTTTATTTATGTATTTATTTATTTTTGTATTTAAGTATTTACGTATTTATGTATTTATTTATTTTATTAAATTCAAGCCATGCACATTTTGTAAACCATAAATGACATAGCATTATTACCTCTGAAGACATACCATGTCAAATATATCAACTGGTGGATAATATAAGTAAGTATAGTAAGTAAATAACATGATATTTTCTGTACAGCTGTTCAATATTTTTTTACTTATTTTTTATGTATGCTCGAGGGGATTTACAAGCAAGCATGCGCATAAATGTTGAGTCATTTGCGGATAATGACGCCACAATAAAAACATTAACCTTATTAGCACCCCCTCTCATATTGTATTTTATAACTCTTGATTGGAATGGGCTATGAAGCCGACTCCTTATCCTTAAGACAACTTTTCAAAGAACTTTGACTATGCCTCTTTTGAGGTCACCAGCACCAAAAATATTTTCCAGGCAAAATTATAAAATAATGACGTCACTAAAAATGCAGACGTCATCAAAACATTATCTCGTGCCATTGACCATGGTCTAGCTAATCAATATTTAAGCGTTTTTAAGTTAAAAAATTTATTTTGTCCCAAATATTGGTAACTACTTAACGAATTTTGTTTCATACGGCACTTTATTATATCCAGTGCGCTATATAGTCATTCTGTAAAATATAGAGTTCTGCCAAAAAAAAATTGTGTGTGTGTGTCTGTGTGTCTTTTAGCGTTTCTGCTACGAGGTTCTTACCGAGAAGAGTGGATTTTTACAGAGACTAATCTCTAGTCTAAGAAGTTGTCGCTGAGTTGTAGTTGTTCAACAGCCAAATAAACGCTGCAAATAAAAATAGAAATACGAGATTTCCTTTCACTTTCTTATTCAACGACATAGAGACATATGTACAGGTAGGTAAATGGAGTATATAGATATTTCTTCTCCCCATGTTAATTTTTCCCGATGCGTAATAGTAATTTTAAATATTCAACAAAATTGAGCTAAACCTTATTTAGTAAAGTAAAGACTCTAGAACAACGATAAAATCGTTTTGACGTCGTTTATTTTAGTTATTATTTATAAATTAAAAAAAATTGTTTTATTTATTCACAAATACAAAAAAATGACTGCACAAAGAAAACATGTTGCATTGCAAAGCACGTAACACGCATTGCAGGAACACAGTCTATATTCGGAATTTTGTTTTGTTGTTATGCTTGGCCAATTGTTATAATGTCACGTGGAATATCTAAAACTAATTAAAGCCTTACCTTTGGTAGTTCCCGTCCTTGAAAGAACTTTGCAAAGAAAAATTGAGCAAAACTTGCTCTCAATGCAACACTCATAACTAAAAGGAAACTTGTCCAATCTTTAACATTTTTTGGGTTTGTTTGTAACAAGCTAACGCTTCTTGCAACTAATGCTGT
>JAULBZ010003033.1:0-17349 GCA_032360805.1 Neoturris breviconis
AAAAATTAAATAAGCGCCCGGGCGCTTAATCGAGGCATTACGGTATAATGTATATAGCAATACAATGTAGTAAGTGGAAGACATTTCACCCTTTTAAATGCAGTTTTTAGTCTTTAATCTCATACGGTTTTCCGTAACGAAAACATATATTTTCTTCACCCCATTATCACGAGAGATAAGAACTGAAACTAATAAGAAATTCTTGAAGTTAACGCTGCAGTTTTTTTCTATACAAGGTTCTGAAACCAATGTATCACGCAGTTCAAGAAGAAAACGTCAAATCCAAAGAAAAGCAGATGAATACTTACAAAGTGCAACATTGCATGGATTCACAAGAGTTTTTAAAGGACATCCTATTGAAGCTGTATTCTGGTTTGTAGTCATTATAACTGGTTTAAGTTTGATAACTCTTGTTGTATACAATTTAATAACGAAATTCAATTCCAGGGAAACATACATAAAACTCCATAATGAAATAACTGATACGAATTTTTTCCCTGCAGTTACCTTTTGTTATTATCGAACACCGAAAAAACATTTCTGCGGCAGACATGTTGCTAACGATGTCCCAGCTCAATTTTTACCATTACCATGTGTTCATAAGCCACCAAAACCATATTCAGAAGTCATAATGTCTGCTTTTGGATCTCCAATTGCTGGAAGAAAAAATTGGGAGAATGACTTATTCGAAATTTCATGTAACGGCATATGTGAATCACACTTTTTTGAAATAAAGCAAACATCAGAATCATGTGAATAAAGCAAACATCAGAATCATGTGTGACATGGAATGATAACAGTGGTATTTATTCTGAAATGGGAATAATTGAATTCTCCATACAACCGAGAAAAATAATAAATAACATGTTTATCATAACAACCATTGTACACGATCCAAAGATTTACGGACCCCTTCAAGAAGATTTCATACTTATGTCTAGTAATAATAACTACGAAATACCTTTCGAAAAGACAATACATAAACGTTTGAAAAGTCCGTTTAAAACAAACTGTACTGATGAAAAGTTACCGGATATATTTCCAAAAAATTATTCAAGAACTGCATGTCTTGATTCGATGAAATGCATGGAAAGTTTGATAAAATGTGGCGATACTTATGACTTTTGTTATTTCCAGATACCAGAAGCGATTCGAAATAAATACAAAAACAACAACACTTACGTAGAAGTAAATAAATGTCTTGCAGACAATCATAAACGGAAATATTATGAATATTGCCCTAGATCATGTGATGAAACAACGTACAGGAAGTATCCATCTACGTTCATCAGTTCATCTAGATCAGATGAAGGAACGGTTATGTTGCGGATGAGATTTGTTGAACCCTCCACATATGAAGTAATTGAAGAAAGGGAACTATATAACATTGAACAACTCTTTTGTGAATCAGGTGGATTTTTAGGATTGTTGTTGGGAGGATCCGTGTTATCCCTTTTAGAAATTTTGATTTGCACAGTACTCATGGTAATAAAAAGATGGATTTAGTGTTTGAAATAATTAAATCTGTCATGATGCATGATCATGATGTGATGTGGAAGCCAGTTTTATTTCATGATTTATTATTGTTATTGTTATCATTATTGTTATTATTATTATTATTTACATTTAGATACCATTGAATAGTGACAATACAGGCTGCGAGTAACGACCCCATGATAGGTGCTAACTAGGCGCTTGGCGTTTCGTAAGATAATTGTCTCTATCAGATTCTTACTGAGCATTCAGTGTAGAGCGGTATTGTTATCAACTACTGGGATGCACTTTTAATATAAATCTATCAATTTGTTACAAAGTAGCTATAATAACACCTTACATAATGCTGGGTGATACCTAAGTAATGCTATTTTTTTTACCAAACTTCAGCCTGGTGGTGCTTATAAATGTGATGCTTATAAAAAAGTGTATTATATATATATTTTTTTATAAGAAACTTACGATTTGAGTGAGAACTAGAGTTTCTTATTTTTTCCTTATATTTTGTAATATTTATTTCTTTAAAATAGCCAAATGGCACTTGCTAAAAAACATAAAAACCTAACAAAATATACAAAGGAAAATTTGTGCAAAAAGTAGGAATTTTGACTTAGAAAAACACAAATTCGCATTTGTTCCAAGAGCCTAGGTATTAGGCTGCCAGAAACAACATAATTTATCGAGTTTAGAAAAAGTCCTAAGAATCTAAGCCCCAAGTCTGAAGTCTATTCAATAAATCTCTAGGGATTTCTAGTGGCCAGTTTGTATTCGTAAAATTTCTCATAATCTATGTGAAGGGTTCTGTTTTAGGGGTTAAAATATTGAAAAAGATATATGCTCTTTCTACCGTTTGCAAATTTCAGTTCTGTGTTTCTTATGTTTTTTCCTAAATCCATTTCTGTTTCTTATAAAACTGTTTCTCTTGCGAGTTTGGTTTTCTTTGAGTACAGTATAGTACAGCCACCATATAAGCCCTGGGTTTATATTCGGAGTTTTACGGTATCCCATATCCTCATACCCCTTACCCCGCATACAAAAACATTATAAGCGGTAGATTAGGATTTTTGAAATTAGTAAGTAACTGGCAGTTTTTAAGTTTCTCGAAGTTTTTTTCATCCCCTCCAACAGTCAACTTAATTTATCTCATCGCTAGAGATACGCCAAGCATTTAGCCTAGCTAAAACTTTGGAATTTAAAAAACTAACTGGATATATATGAACATTCAACCTCGTTCCCAGGGCTTCTTGTCTTTTCGAAAACGGAAAAGCTATTCCGTATTTCAAAAAGGCAAGCCCTGGGAACGAGGTTGATGAACATGCACTTATAAATATTTTCCATAATTTCACGTTGTATACAATGTGCGTGATGTCTATTTCTACCAATGGAATGTCTTCTTTTGGCTTAAGAGCTAATGGAAATAAGCTTTAAGCTAGATTTTCATTAGCGTAAAATCCCGCGTGGAATGCAAATGAAGACATTCCATTAATAGAAATTGACGTCACATGTCAATTTCTACCAATGGAATGTCTTCATTTGGATTCCGCGCGGAATTTTACGCGGAAATCAGCTTTAGTATATTTGTTTGTTTGTTTTCCCACCTCTTTAAAATGAGAATAAATATATTGGAATACATGTGTTTACTACAACTCAGGACGTGTTTTGAATTACTTCAGATATCTTTATCTCTAACCAACTTCTTAAGGCCCATTTCCACTCAAGAAAATTTTCCGCTGCCAGAAATAAAAATGAACCAAACAAATTAACTTTCCAACCGGTATTTACACTCTACACTACAGGGGATAAATATGTGGTTCGAGTTGGCAGAGGTTCAAATCCCAAAGTTCAAATTCAAAGGTTCAACTTCAAGTTTGAGTTAACGTAGTATCATTGTAATATATTTCGTTCCCAGAGAGTGACGCTTCCACATGTGATTTCAAAAACGTATACAAAACAAGGCCTGTCGATACGCGATGTTGGAAAAACGCCAAAACAACGAGCTTTGGGAAGACATTCCAATGGTAGAACGGCCTGTAACGTCAATTTCTATCAAAATAATGCTTTCTTTGGGATTTTTCCCCTAGCGGAAATCCACTTTTACGGAAAGTATATGAAACAAAACTATTTGTATAGAAATATATTTTCGCAGACGAACCCGTCAATAATATTATCAATATTTACACTATGCATACAGGATTCATAGAAATAAAAACGTTTCTGTATTCCCCGTGAACAAAACTTGCAAAGAAATTGGAAGACTCGAGTTTGTATTGTACTTTGATTGGTTAATTTATAATTTACTTTGAAGAAGTAAATTCGTTTCAAAACCAACATTCCCTGTTGACAAAAACCTGTTCAAAGTCCACAGTATAAACGCTGCTGACTTTGAACAAGTTTTTACCCACCGGGTTTTTGGTAGGATTAAATAAGGAAGTTTGATTTAAAGAAACTAACTTTAACCCTATTTGAACCGGGCTTTTTTAGAGCTGGTAAGGTTCGTTATAACGCAACCAAATGAAGTCATTACCTACAACGTGACGTCAAAATTGTAATGTCAATACAAAGATAATGATGCAATTAGTCATTGCTGAAAGCAAATATGATAAATATTGAATCAGTTATTAACATTTGTAATTTTTCACTTTTATAACGATTTAATAGACAATTTAAGTTATAGAATTATACTAAAAGTCACACAATTTCAAGACAAAAAAAACTGCCTGCATGGCGGAATCCTCCCGGCCAAATAGGGTTAACCAAATTCAACAATAATGAAACTACACAGAAGCGTAACATGTCGACGAGTTTGGAATGTATTGGTTTCTACGGTACGAAGAAACCAATCCATTGCAAGATCGTTGACTCAGTGCTCTTCTTCTCAGTTCATATAATTTTTCAAATAGTTTCTAACAAAGCTTTGATAATAAAAATTTAGAAAGATGACTTTAATGCCAATAAAAATATAACAATATTTTATGGACAAAGTGTCCTGCAACAGCAAACCTGCATAGAAAGTTACAAAAGTTACAAAAGGCGATATGATAACTTTTTCAAAATTGACTCAAGTAAATAATATGCAACATATTCTATTAACAATAATCCGTTCCCACTGAATGAAAAACTTGTTCAAAGTCAGTAGTTGAGGTGCTAGAACAATGTTTTCAACGTTGTTCTAGCGTCTTTACTGCGAACTTTGAACAAGTTATTACCCACTGGGTTATTACTAGACGTCCCAAATAATTAGTACTGTAGGTAAAAGCTAGAATTCCAATTTCCTTCGAACAGATATTTATTTTTCAGATTAATAATCTGTATTAAATTTTACTGAGATTAACTCTATAAATATATTCTATAAATCAACAAAACAACAACAATAAAAACAACAACAACAACAACAACAAGAGACTAGCACCATTCATCTTCCTTTTCTTCTTCCAAGCCATACAACTGATACGGACTCTTACCAGATCTTATTGCAAAAGCGATCTGTTGTTTTTCTCTTTCTCTTCCAACGCTACCTTCCGATGGAGGCGGTGCTCCAACTCCACTGGCTCCACCAGGTGTTTTAGGTGTTCCCGGCGTCGTTGGTGGTAATGATGGTTGTTTCGATGAGGGTACTTTTGATGTAGTGGATGGCGCTATTGATGGCCGTGGTAGACTAGATGCAGGTAGAGATGTCGGTGGTAGGCTAGTAGACTGAAAATAAGTAAAATGGCGGTTGATTTTTATGTCGCGTACAAATATTCTCACTTCTATCGTGCTCTTTTAGGCGGATCTCCACTAGACAAATTTGTTCGCGCGAATTCTAAATGAAATCACTTGTCAGGTGACGTCGCTTTCAACCAATGTAATGGGCTTCATTAAGAATTCGCGCGAATAAATTTCCTAGTGGAAATTCGCATTTATGACGAAAGAGATTTCAGGAAAAGAAAAGGTAGAGCTTGTCAATGATAGACTTCTCTTGTGATGTTAACATATACTTTTGTTGGCCAAAACCAGTCCCTTGTCCGTTGCAGATCAAAACGAATTTTGTTGGTAATTAAACTAGTAGAAATTATATTTAGATTAGTTTTCTGTATGGTTAATGTATGTGTGTCAACCAACCACATTAATGTATGTGTGTCAACCAACCACATACAGTGAGCAACTAACCCGAGTTAGTAGCAGTTTATACCTCGGTTGAAGTTTCTTCTCTGCCTGAGAGTGGGGCATCCTGAAAGTAAAAAACAGATAGTTAATATAGGTCTATTTCCAACATAAATTATTATTAAGAATCAGATTTGAAATATACTACCTCAGACAGTCAGGTTAGTTAATTAGTTACTATTAATTTTTGAAAGATTTCACGCTAATTAACATTTGTGGATAACTAAAAAAATTCGATTGGATTATTTCGCGGACGGAACTTGAAAAAAGCCGTTATCATGTATCTCTCTTTTTAAACACTTCTCTTGCAACTTTTGCAATGTAACGTTTGTGTGACTAAATATTTTCTAAGGAACTCAAAAATAAAATCTATGTGGGAGAGTACCGAGTCAACAATCTTGCAATGGATTGGTTTCTTCGTACCGAAGAAACCAATCCAATGCAAGTTCGTTGACCTAACACACTTCGGCACAGATTCATTTTTTGTCGGGTTTGGTTAATTGTAGTTGATTTAACTCTACCAAAAAAAAAAATGGTTTAGAGCGAAATTTTGAGACATACATACCGGATATATTGACTTTCTCCTCTGTCCCATCTTCTTCATGTTTTTATAATTTTCCCATATTAATTTAGCCGAATAAATCTTTCCAACCGTCATATGCTTTGCATCTATAAAGTATGAACAAGCATGAAATAGCTTGGCAGATCTCCACTTCGTCGAATTATAACGAAACTATTACATTGGTTGAAAGCGACGTCACCTGACAGGTGCTTGCAAAATATCCAGTGGGTGAAAACTTGTTTAAAGTCTGCAGTAAAAAGACGCTAGAACAACGTTGGTAATGTTGTTCCAGCGTCTTTACTACAGACTTTGAACAAGTTTTTGCCCACTGGGTAATACAAATATAACAAAAATATACAATACACCTATTCACATTTTCATGATAATGAGGAGTTGGCTGTTCAAAGTAAGAACTTGTTGCAATTCAAAAGCTATTACCAACACCTTGTTTTCATGTATCTGTCAATACGTCTAAACCAGGTGATGATAATATTTATAATCAATCTCAGTGAGTAAAAACTTGTTCAAAGACCGCAGTAAAGACACTAGAACAACGTCGCTGTTCTAGCGTCTTTACTGCGGACTTTCTACAAGTTTTTGCACACTGAAAAGTACTATGTTAATTCGGATACACATGACTCATAAAAACTGTCAAACATCACCTGTGGAAAAGTGTTTTGAGTGGAAAGCTATACTCAAAAATCACTCCTCCACTGATAATGTCTGACTGATATTTCGAGGCTTGGATAGCTCTAGGATTCTCATCTACTCAGTGGGCAAAAACGTGTTCAAAGTCCACCATAAAGACGCTAGCGTCTATACTGCGGACTTTGAACAAGTCTTTGCCCACTGGGTATGGACAAATAACTAGAATAATATTCTTACTTCTAGGTACACGTGGAATTACTAGATCTAAGGTACGTTTAGATATATTAGGCCAAGTTTCTTTTAGCATTTTGCGTAATGCTTGATCGTTACTTTTGATATTGGCTAAAAAATATATAAGTATTAAACAAGCATTAAAAGATGGACGCATATTTAAAGATTTTAATCCATACGTCTTCTATATAAATGTGCACTTTACTGGGCTACAAAATATCTGCCGCTCTCTCACAAATACATAAAAGCGAGGTGTTGGCTGCTCAAAGTAGAAAATTGAAGCAATACAATAACTTCTTTTTTGAACAGTGACTGCACAAAAAGGAAGTTATTGCATTGCAATAAGTTTTTACTTTAAGCAGCCAACACCTCGTGTTTGTGTATTTCTGTGAATAGGTCGATCAAAGGATTATTTGATATTGTGATTGTACTTGACATTTCTCAGCAGCCGGTAAAAACCTGTTCAAAGTCAGGAAAATAACGTTAGAACAACGTTCTGTAAACGTTGTTCTAACGTTATTTTGCTGACTTTAAACAGGTTTTTGTTGGTTGGGTTAACTCTAATAATTGTCTCTTGTACCTATTATAGTTCAAAAATTAAAAAAATGACTATCTGGATAATATCAATCACTGCCAGAGGACAAAAACCAGTTCAAAGTGTGTAGTAAAGACGCTAGAACAATGTAGACGTTGTTCTAGCGTCTTTACCATGGACTTTGAATACGTTTTTGCCCACTGGAGTAACATTGTTATATCAAAGATCTTGCAGTTAATCGGTTTCACTGATCGAAAGCAATCAATAGTAAGATCATTGACCGAGTGTTTATCTTTCGTAGTTCTTACCATTATCAGTGTATATTTTTAAACCAGTTCTCACGAGAGCAAAAAATGTTGCAGTATAATCAACAGTGCCATCTTTATATAATGTCATATTCATCATAACTAAACGCTAAAAAATCAATAAGAATTATTTTATTGGTTATGTTAAGGGATTGACTTAAAAACAAAGTTTACAGAAAAAAGCCCCGAGTACCGAAGAAACCAAACCAAACTTCTTCTGTACAGTTTCATTTGGTGCTTCTGATCAAAATTAGGTCTTGAATGGAAATTTTGGAGTGGTCCTTAGTTTGTATATATACATAACATCCAGTAGTCGAAATAAGAGTAAATAATCACTGCGGATGAGGGATTTTTGAACATATGCTCAAAAATCACTCCACCGCAGTGATTATTTGCTCTTATTTCACCCGCTGACATGATGGACTACAAAATACGGTTCTGCATAACTCTCTATGTGGAGGTTTACTGAACCATCCCAGTAGGCACACAGCATCAAAACAATGTCATAACGACGTCGTCTTTGTTTCGACGGTTGTTCCGACGTCATGTGGTGGTAGGAATATACAATAGTCTCTCATGTTGTGTTATAGAATGGTTATAGCAAAAGAGTTGCAGAAACTCTTACGTTGATGCAAAGAAAAGTACTCGAAAAGATATCAATTAAAAAAATTCAGATATTATCTCTTGCGGGCAAAAAATTGTTCAAAAAAAAGTCCACAGCAAGAACGCTAGAACACACCTTGAAAACGTTGTTCTAGTGTCTTTACTGCGGACTTTGAACAGGTTTTTGCCGATTGGGATATTATTATTTTAATTATTTTTACCTTATAAGCCACAATTTTTGGACATTTTAATCCTAATCCAACAGGAGGTAGCATCTGACGAAGTAATTCACATACCTCTGTGTGTTTGATACGACCACTATGGAAAATATAAAAAAGAGTAAGCAAAACATCAAATAAAAGCATGTATAAGATTTTCAATCTCAAAGACACAGATATCTGTTTTGAACTTGTTTGTTTCCAGTGGTTGAAATAGGAGTACATAGCGTTAGACCTTATTGAAACAAGCTACGCTCAATATGATTCCTCCACAGTGATTATTTGCTCTTAAATCGACGGCTATCAACCTTCAGTATATGGACAAGTGTGAAACTTTGGAATTATAAAATGGTATTATTATCTTTTATATTTAAAATATACTTTTACAACATAAGATTCCCATATACTTAATGGACCATTTCCAAAATTCGTTCCCAGGGGAAGAATGCTGAATCAGCGATCTTGCAATTTATTGATTTTGACTTCTTTAAAACCGTTAAAATATCTGCTTTCTGAGATGGTTCCTAATATAAAATTTTAGCTTTTTAAATTTATTTTACTGAAGATGTTGATTGTTTCAACGAAAAATGTCTAGATTGAAACTCGTAGTTTTCTTTTTAAAGTTGCTATATCGTAGTGCGTAGATCAACCATCTTTATTAGTTGTTTACGAACCAAAGGCACCAAGATTTCATCTCGAGATCAAAGTTGGACCGAATATGGCCATTAGGGCTTCCGTATTTTAACAAAAAATATGTTTCATTATTTTATAAAACTGTTTAGCTAGTATTGCACACAAACGTCGAGTAAAAATAGCAGTGGTGATAGACCCATTTACAAATACATGAAAACGGCTCAAAGTAGAAATTTTTTACAATGCAATAACTTCTTTTTTGTGCTGACACTGCACAAAACTAATATTGACTAATATTGAGTTCAATCCTTTTCACACTGCCAATCGTCACTGTGGAGGAGAGACCTTGCAGAATACTTTTAGCCAATTTGGCTGAAATAGTCCGAAAAATCTCTCCTCCACAGTTATAGTTATTCTAACCCCTGTATAATAGGTTATGATGCTCCTCCTTATTTGCTCTTATTTTTTAGCATTGTCATGAGTGTTGTACTATAAGTGAGAAACAAGATAAAACAAACTACAATACCTTGCTCTCGGATCAAAATCTGACCATACAGTAACAAATTCATCTAAATGATGTGGTCCTAATATACTTGAATCTTCTGTTAAAAAAGCAAAATTATCCATAATAACAGCAATAAATAAATTCAACATCTAAAAGGATTAAAAAGTAAAGTAAATCAGTTCACATATACAATTACAGGTACAACTACATTCCTGGTCATAATTTCATGGCGAATGGATTGGTTTTGAACTAAAAACGCACCACTTAATATTTCTTATCTACATGGTTGGTGAGGTTTTCATTTTAAACATTCACGGTTCCCTTTTACGATTTATCCCTGGACATAGGACTTCTCAGATTCTTTCATTCACTTTGAGCAGTCAACGCCTCGTTTTCATGTATTTGTAAACATGCCTATTTGAGTTAAAACGTATTATTTACATTGTCTTCTGACTATATGGTAATTCATATACAATTTTTTTTTCGTTTTCGTTTTCTCTGTTTTAATTTTAGTAATACGGGATGCTGTTCGATATGTATAGTGCTTGAAATAAGAGCAAATAATCAATGTGGAGGAGTCATTTTTGAGCATAGTTTCACAGTTCATGGCTAAAATCTATGTTCAAAATGTAACCCCAATGTTTATCATTCTTATTTTGTGTATTGTAAATGTGGATTTTTATTAACGTAAAATTCCGTGCGGAATCCAAAAGAAGACATTCTATTGGTAGAAATTGACGTCACACGTCAATTTCTACCAATGGAATGTCTTCATTTGTATTCCGCGCGGAATTTTACGCTAATGGAAATCCAGTTTAAGTGTTACATAAGAATACTTACAAGAAAAGAACAGAAGAAAACAAATGATACAAAATATAGATATGCGATATCCGTTCCACAATATTCTTGATTATCTTCTACAGCAGGTAATGCTTGATCACATACAGCTTTTCCAGTACATGCTAACATTATATTCGGCCAATTTTCACCAGTTGCAACCCTATAAACAACAGAAATTTACTTAGTTCTCAAACAAATAATCACTGTGTAGGAGAGATTTTTGAGCATCACTTCGGGCTTTTAAGGCTAATGCAATGCTCAAAAATCACTCATCCATAGTGATTATCATAAATCATTACATTTCTGACTAAACTTAATAGAAAAGAGTACTGAGAGTACTGAGCGAACGTTATGCTTCTCTGCAGTTTTACTTTTGTTGTATTTGGTCATTTCTTTAAATGAAAATGATACAATGGTACTTCAAAGTAGAAACTAGTTGCAATGTAATAACTTCCTTTAAGTTATTGCATTGCAGCATGTTTCTACCTTAAGCAGCCAATGCATGGTTTTCATGTATTTGTGAATGGGTCTAAATTTTAAAATGGTCCCTTATGGCTTTATAAGCTACTATCCAGTGGACAAAAACTTGTTCAAAGTCCCCATTGAAGATGCCAGAACAATGTTGTTCTAGCGTTTTTACTGCGAACTATGAGCAAGTTTGAACAAGTTTAGATGATCCAGAGAATTAAAAGTTTAAGAAGAAAAGATAATATACTTTAGGGATTCTAAAACTATTACACAAGTATCGAAGCGGCTCATAGATATACTCATAGATATCAGAAATGAAACGTTCATACGAAATAATAACAACAAATCATTAGAATGTTTCAAATTTCAAGTCAATCTCAACAATAAATTTTAGGAGAATTAACAAAATTCGTGAGTTTTTCTTTACAGAATTTTGTAGAAGTAGAATAATTTGTACCTAAATAAAACTTGAGTTGCAGCAAAATAGGATCGGAAGTGATTATTCCTATTGATTTGTGCCCATGGCTCATTGGCATTATCAATTGAGATAAGAGCGAAGATCTGAAAATGAAATAAAATATTAACTACAGTCTTAACACAACATCTACATTGCAGGGCCCAGTTGTTCAAAAGCTGATTAGTTTAATCCTCAATTAAATTGTCTTTTCACGACATTTGATTGGAAGAAAGTAGTTTTAATCCAGGTTTAATCCTAGATTAGCGTTAATCGGCTTTCGAACCACTGGGCCCGGGGCTTGAAATGACTGCCGGTTATAGCTCTAGTTATTTAAAGCCCTGATTTTGACTAAAAGCTTAGCCTAATGAGATACAGATAGACTTTACTACACGTATGATGTTATTCTCAACTTTATCCTATGTGTAAATGTCCATTCGAGATTATAATGTAGTTATTGAGCCAGTGCAACTAGAGTTGGGTGCACTCCCAGTGACATGTGGGTTGCAGCGCTCCTAGGGTGAAAAAAGTTATCAGTGTGAGATGCAGTATGGAATAGTTCCTGTAGCGCCAAAATCATGTCCCTCATCTGACATGACACACAACTTCGCAATACACGTGTAGATCTGCACAAGGTTTAAGAATAAAGAAAATCGAAAATCATATAATTATAAAGTTAACATTTTTATTACCTGTACACCAACAATTCCATAAACAAAAAATAACAAAAATATCAACATTCCAACATATGGTAAAGCCTAAAATAAATAACACCAAGCCTGAATATGATTGTTGGACATCACCTGTGGAGGAGTGTTGTATGAGTATAAAAACTATACTCAAAAAACACTCCTCCACCAGTAATATTCCGCAGTTTATTCTTAACTAAACACGTATAAACAAAACGTAATGTACAATGTTTAAAATAAGAGTAAATAAGCACTGTGGAGGAATGAGTATAAAACCTATGTTCAAAAAACACTCCTCCACCAGTGATACTCAGCAGCTTATTCTTAACTAAAAACGTATGAACAAAACGTAATGTACAATGTTCAAAATAAGAGTAAATAATCACTGTGGAGGAATGATTGTTGAGCTTTGCTTAAGGTTTGCTAATCTTAAGGAAACATGAAGAATAAATAGGTAAATAAAAACACCTAAAGCCCAGCCGGCAAAAACCTGTTCAAAGTCAGAAAAATAACGTCATAACAACGTTCATTTTGCCGGCTGGGAGAAATACAAAAGTTTCTGTTCATATATAATATAATCACTCACTCACCTTAAAAGATTGTAAAAATGTCCATAACAAAATTCGAAGAGATCTGCTTCTTCTTAGAAGTTTTACTAAACGAGCAGCTCGAAATAATCTAAATATACTTGGATCAAAATCGATGGTGCCAGGTGGTAAAACCTTTTTAATTGCAAAGTCCATCAAACTGCCTGCCACAATCAATAGATCAAAATTATTCCAACCATCTTTGAAATAGTTCTAAACAGACAAGAAGAGCATAATCAACAATTATTCATAGAGATCAGCTAAATAAAATTTACTAGAAAGAGCTTATTGATAATACACTCTTCTTTTTAGTGTCACATGTTTTGTAGAACTTACCCAGTAGGCCAAAACTTGTTCAAAGTCAGCAGTAAAGATGGTAGAACAACGTCGAATGACGTTGTTCTAGTGTTGTTCTAGTATCTTTACTGCTGACTTTGAACAAGATTTTTGCCCACTGGGTAATGAGTATTCGTTTCTTCAAATTTATCAAAATAAGTATGTTTTGGCATGAAGATCAGTGCTAAAAATCTTGCAGCTATGCCCAAAAATCACTACTCCACATTATTTGTTCTTATATTAAATACTGCTGTTTGAATGAAGCCCCATAACTAACCTGTGTTATCACAACAACAGTTATCACAACACAACATACACCGCAAAACTGTAAATTTCATTATGATGGAATAAATCATTCCGCCAAAAGTAGAAAATCTTTCCCATTGCTCAAAATTCCACTTTATATTTTCAAACAATCAAATTAAATCACGTGAAAACAATTTCTTTTCAATATGCATTTCAGCTGTGATTATGAATTCGCCATGAAAAATGGTATTCCTCCTGGAGAATCTTGCCTAGTTGATAATCACCTTAATCATGTGGAGGGTTCATTTTCTTAAGCATCATAAAGCTATTTCAGAAATCACTCCCAATCATAAGTAAATAATCACTGTGGAGGAAAATGTTTTTAACATAGCTTCAGGCTACAAAGCCTAAAGCTATGCTCAAAAATTCATCCTCCAGAGTCATTATTTACTCTTGTTTCGAACAATGGATAATTGTTGGACATCACCTGTGAGGGAGTGTCTTTTTAGTACAGTTTTCAGCTTTGCAGCTGAAAACTGTACTCAGAAAATACTCCTCCACAGGTGATGTCCAACTGTTATCTCGGCATTAAGTAACTTATAATAATATTGATAATATCTTACGCATCCTAATGCAAACATTTTCACAGAGAATTCAAAGGTAAATATGAATGTGAAGCCATCGTTAATCTGACCAAGAATATCTGCATATGATAATGGTTGATCGTGAAACTAAAAATAAAAGGTTACTGAGCTCACAAATGTTATCAAAGCAAAATTGCCAAAATTCCTCTTAGAGAAAATGGTGTTATATAAAAAGAAAGATCGTTTTTTTACAGTTTCCTGATCCTTCGAAAAAATTAATTTCTTACAAAAAACGCCTATCCAAGCTCATTCACTACTCTTGTAACAAAAAAAAACATTACTATAATCGCAACTTAATTTTCGCAAAACATACATAAGTTGCGTTGATGCATATTGTAATCATCAAACTATTTTCCACTTGGATGACAACACCCCTCTAGTCGTGCTATCATTACCTTACTATATTTACAGCCCTAGTAATTAGTTTCTATTAAAAATGGCCAGACGAGATCAGATTACAGGGCCATATGCATTTTTGCCGATACCTGCATGATTTCCTGTGCAGCAATTTGGGTAAATCTAGCTTAGAATTGTGGACAAGTTGAAGATAGAGCTCACATATTATTTTTCTGAAAGTTTGTAACTTAAAATCAGATTATTTATGTTGCACGGTACTATATATCAAATGCACAATGTGCAATTCGTAAAGATCAAATAGAGAAATCATACATAAGATCAAGGAAGTGTGTATTAAGAATCCTCTATTCCTTGCAGAAATATCCTCTAACAACTCCATATTAAACAAGCACCACATATAGTGCATATTTTCGGAAATAGAGAAAATCGCTAGTAGCCAGCCAATTCCCAGGATGTGAAAATTCCAGGAGTTTACATATGATGTGCATTGATGTTCAAGTGAATATAAATGGGAACTGAAGAAATCGATTTAGCTAACTAGAAGCTTTTTCAGACTGAGAGAGAAGAAAGTCTCATTGAGAGTATAACAAGTTTGCATAATTTGAGATAAGCAAGTAAAGGTTGGCTAATCGAAAACTAATCGCAAGAGGAATTCGAATTATCAAATTCGATTAATTTTATCAACTCATCTTTCCTGAGTTATCTTCATAACTCTGTACCCTGCCAGCACACAAAGTGAGAACAATGTCAAAACAACAGTATACTGAGTATATTCCTACCTCCACCATTAGAACAAGGGTATTTAGTGAGATTAAAGCCATAACAGTTAACTCCCAAGGTGAGGATTCTACTAATGCCCATGCTTTGTATTGCCAGCTTTTCACATCTTCGGGCATAAAACGTTCTGTTGGTTTTGAAGTCATGGCAAACTGCAAACTGTTTTTCTAAATTTAGAGGAGTAAATTGAAGCCATCAGTATAACACAAGTACACCGCGTCATCTGATGCTTAATTAACATCACAAGGATGTCTTTCCGACGTTGATTGACATTGAGTACCTGATAGGGATGTTTTTATTTGTACTAAGTTATGCACTACAATGTTTATCATCTTTTAAACAGGCATTGCTTATAATTTCTGTTCCAAATATAGTTTACTGATTATTGATTTTAAATAATACAATGTGGACAGGATGAAATTTCAAAATAAAAATATTACTTTTAGATGTCAAAAATGCAGAATACTTTTAAATCGTTTATTTAACAGAGGATATTTTTCTTTCTTGTACCGACCAGTATGATATCAAATTCCACAACAAAACAATGCCTCTTCCTACTAATTTCCATGCAATTATTTGTGTATATTAATTTTACAGGATTCACAAAATGTGCACATTTTATGTATATTACTTCTTATGCATGGCCACGAGAAATAGTTAAACTCATTTAGTGTTGCAAATGCCTAATAAACAGAAGTTTTCTTTTAAACTAAATTTTTACGTATTAATTTTTGAACACATCGATTTGTGTATAATAATAATATCATTGTTGCACAATTGCATGAAAATTAATATACACAAAAAATGGTATGAAAAATGTATATGAAACAGTATATTTATTCCAACAGTTAATATTTTTTGCATAACACAGATGCTTTAAAACTTACAGAATTTCTATCAAGTTCTCCACCTGCTTCAGCAGCACCTTGCTCTTGAAATGTCAAAATGATCATCCCAACAAATACATTGATGAAGAAAAATGAAAAGATAATAACAAATATAACAAAGTATGTTGCTATCCAGATTTTGTTATTCAATATTGGTCCTTGACTTTCTTCCTGGCTATCTATACCAGTCTGCATAACACTAAAATAGAAAAAATAAATAAAAAAGTAAAACAAAAATTAAACAATGGTTTCTGCTCCAAAAAATATTTCAAATTCTATTTTGTATCCATGGATTTTTTAAATACAAAAATTGCTTTGCATTTGGTTTAAAAGGCCTTCTATGAGGTAATAGATTTTTGCATTTCACTTAAGTTTCACATAATGGGTGATAGAAAATATTTGTGTGATACTTTTGTGAATGTGAGAGATATTGTGTTTTTTATTATAATAACTATTAAGAAGGAAACAAATGGTAGAAGTTATATTTGTGTTAAAAATGCAGTATAATACATTTTAGTTCCCTCTTTTCCAATCTAAATCATTATGGTACAAATCAGCTTGAGAATATCCTTATGATATCCTAATTATATTTTATTTGATGCTACACACACACAAAATGTGTAAAAATCTTCTACTTACCAAAATATATTGCTTACCTTAAAGTCGCATAATCACCCTATTTTGTCAAAATTCTAAAATCTATATCGAGTTTACTATTGGCAATTGCTAATCGCACTCTGAAAATTTTAGCATTTATAAATAACAGGAAGTGGGTCAAATAAGCAATTATTTTATTAAATGTTTAATTATGGCACTCACACAATGCTTAAATAATATCAAAAAACAACTTTCAGAAGTCTAGACATTGATTAGACAATGCAATATGCCTTGATGGATAGTAATTACTTACGCAGGCCATCCTTCTCCTGTTGATGATGTAAATAACGATATCATAGCGTTTAAAACATTATCAAAATTAAAATCATATACAGCCCATTCTCGTTCTACTTCCTACAAATAAATAAAAAATATCAGAATTAAGCCTATAAGTAGAGAGCTTTCATGGAGTCTATTAGCCCAGGGGCAGGGGGGATACAATGTACTACACCCTGATAACTTTTGAATTAATGCTCAATTTTACTTAAAACTTAGTCACAATGATTGCCTAGCTTAAATTATTTCCGCAA
>JAULBZ010003034.1:0-17347 GCA_032360805.1 Neoturris breviconis
TAAATATGATTTGCATACACACATTATACAGTGTTTGAAATATGTCTTTATTAAGATGGTAGAGTTTCAGGTCAAATTAACAATTGGAACACAATTTTTAAGCTAAAATTATGTCAGGTCACAGTGGAGGATAGTAGTGAGATTTCATATCAAGGATAAACACCCAAATTGTACATGGTCTTAAGAATTCATTTTCTTAACAATGTTAAAAATTATTTTTTATATTTTTTATCATCTCGAAAAATTGAATGACTGCCAAAAATTCATGGTCAAAGTCTCATAGAAAAGTTAATTTTCAAAACATTTCTAACTCCAAATGTAATTCTGGTCAAATCCTTATGAACAGCGAAAAAAATTCAAAATATTTTCAAGTCAACAAAAATCATAAATTGCACATTTTGGTGAATGTAAATCAAATGTTTGAAAATTTTCAAAAAGTTGGGACCGAGTGGACGAAATCGAAAAATTTTGGTGAGCCCTTCTAGAATATCGCCACGAATGCTGGTACCGTATTTCAAAATGATAGCCCTTTGGGAACATGGTCTATTAAGAAGAGCAGGCCGCCGCTGCCAAAAATGATAGCAATAACCTATCCAAACTTTGTTTGGTGGGCTAAAAACCATTTGAAGTTTTACTTGACTAACATCTACACAATGTTAAAGATGCTTATCTTGAGTCAGTGGATCAAAACTTGTTCAATGTCCGCAGTAAAGACGCTAGAATAATGCTTTCAACGTTGCTCTAGCATCTTTACTGCGGACAAACATTGTTCTAGCGTCTTTACTGCAGAGTTTGAACAATTTTTTGCCCACTGGGTAAGATATAATGGAATAATATATTTTCCTGAGCCCCTAATTCCAAGCACAGTTAATCGGAACAAGGTGTACACTATAGTAAGTTGTTTGTTAAGTAGCAGGGGTTAAAATCAGTCATCACTGCTAAGGAGAGATTTTTCAGAATATTTTCAGCCATAATATCGGCTGAAAATATCCTGAAAAATCTCTCCTTCACAGTGATAACAGGCAATTATTTTAACCCTGCAAGTAGAGGTTTTTTTAAAGATAAATGTTCAATTAGGACAATGAACAAGAGCTTGCCATACAGTGTAGTGGATGTCAATTGAGAGGTTTATCTGTATAACAAGAACATCTTACTAGCTTTACTTGACAAGCATAGAAACAAACAGGTACATACATATAAATTATCATTTGAGGTAAGTTCAGGATCCTTAGATGGGATGATCAGATCAAAATATTCCGCGGGACCAGTTGTATTTATTTCTCTCACTTCATCATTAATCGGATATAAAATACGTATATCATAAACGTTAGAAACCATACGCCAATCTTTTGAATAATTTGAATACGATACATACATATCTTTATCATACTCCACCTGAGTGATACACAAACCATTACACAGTTGTTGTGGATTGTTTTGACAGTTCCATGTAGAATACCTTGTTATATTATTCATCAGTGATAATATAGTATCTGAAGTATACGACAAGAAATGCTCCCTTTTAACTTTCATATTCAACAATGGTAATTGTGTCTGGATTAAACTGCTGCTCGCATGTGGCGTGTCCATAAGAAGACACATACGTTGAGTTAATTCCCTTGTTAGACTCATCAGCATAGGTCGTAATTGATGTCGGTATCTTTCACTTTTAAGCAGTGAGTTAAATATTGCTAGTACATTTCTTGGCTAAACAAAAGAGAAAATAATTCACTCTTCGAAGAGAAGGCACTACAAACACCAATGTAAAAATAGAATATATATCTATGAATAAGAAGAGTCAAATATATTGCAGTTCCAGTAGTTGAAATAAGAGCAAATAATCACTGCAGAGAAGTGACCATTGAACATAGCTTCAGGCTACAAAGACTTAAGCTATGGTAAAAAATAAATCTCTCCTCCACAGTGATTATTTGCTCTTTTTTGAACATTAAAATTAGTTGGCTTCTTTCCAAGGGTTGATTTCCACGAGACAAAAAATTAATCGCTAAAGCCAAAAGAAGATATTCCATTGGTAGAAATTGACTTCACAATTTTTCGCCTTATGAAAATCAACCCTAAAGAAGTGAATTGTAAGATCGTTGATAAACATTATTTGAACTACATCAGTATTTAAAATATGGACAAATAATCACTGTGGAGGAGGGATATTAGAGCATAGTTTTATGATATATTCAAATGTCACTCCTCCACAGTGATTGTTTGTTCTTATTTCAAACACTGCTTTTAATATCTTACATCGTTATCGAAGTGCATTGTTGCTTGATAAAGTAATATTGTCTTATTGAATATATCTTCACTAATATCGTTCTGCATTTTACTAACATATAATCTTGTAATGTCCAACACAGTTTGTAATGAATCAACATTTATTAGGTCAAGATGTGCCATAACTAAATCGAGATACTTTAATAAAGCAATTTTTGTTATATTTGTATTATCGCTACCCAATAATGACAGACGATTGTATAAATACAGTGATGCGGTAACGTCATCTATGTCAACTGAATAACCAATATGCTCAGCAAGTTTTTGTAAATTCTCTTCGATTTCTGCAGCACCAACTGCTCTTTGTAAATTTACACTTACCATTCCTTTAGATATCGTTTGCTCAGAATTTTTTATCATAACAAAAACCTTCATTGCAAACGTATTCGCATTTGAAAATATTGGAAGAAAGACATTTTCAAGGATGTTCGATGTACTCCACCCAGTTAAATATTTCTCTGTCATATACTGGTCATCAGAAACATAACCAAAGCGAAATAATAACGGACGAGACATATCACTCAAACCATGAGCTACAATTCTGAAGTTTGTTTTCGATGCTGTTCCACTACCTGGTGAAACTTGAATCATGGGATTTCGTGATGGAACTGATACTGTTACCTCATCAATTGAGGTATAAGCTTTGGAATTGTGTCTTAAAGTACATGCACATACTAAATTTAAACCAGTGAATTTTGCCAAATCTTTTGGTAGGTGAAGATGGATTAATCGTAATTGAAATAATTTCTCATTATTAATTATCTCTACTTCAAAATGCTTTGTAACATCTGCAGGAATAACATCTGTCTTTGCATCATCTAACAAATTAATATTTTGTCTTACAAGCCTTAAAATAACTGTTGGACATCACCTGCGACGGAGGGTTTTCAGTACAGTTTTGCAACCGAGAATATACTGAAAAACGCTCCTCCACTGGTAATATCTGGCAGTCATTTTTCGAGGTTTGGTCAAGGTTTAAAGAGAGTGTCCATAAAGTTAGACTGGAAAACAAAGGCAAAGGTAAATTTCCACTGGGAAAATTCATTTGCATGAATTCTAAATGAAGCCATCACATTGGGTTGAAAGCGTCAACAGGTGACGTCACTTTCAACCAATGTAATGGCTTCATTTAGAATTTGTACAAATGAATTTGCCTAGTGTAGATCGCCTTAAGAATCCCTAAGTACTGAAATAGTATTTCGTGTGTCAGTACACTGGTCATTATTCTTAGGAATCCCTAGGTATCGAAGTAGTATTTCGTGCGTCGGTACACTGGTCATTATTCTTAAGAATTCCTAGGTAGCAAAGTAGTATTTCGTGCGTCAGCCTGAAGTTATGCTAATAACTATAATAATAACAATAACGTCATCTTGGTTTCTCAAATAAAATTTATAATGCTTCTGGTGATCCTTTTTATCATTAAGTTTTATGGCCGAATTAACATTTTTACATTCACTTATATCTATTGTAAAATCTAACATTCGATTAACCACTGTTAGCATGAATATTCACTTATACCTAGTGTCAAATCTAACATTTGATTACATTAAAAATGATCAATAATTATGTGGAAAGGACTTAATCGACTTAAAATTGATTAGTTTTCTTAAAATAAATCAATCAATTGCAATTTCATTGACATAATAAATGATCAAGCCTCAGATTAACGAGGGAACATCACCAGTGAATGAGCATGTTTTGAATATAGTTTTCATCTTCAAAGCTGAGCTGAAAACTGTACTCAAAAACACTCTTCTACAGGTAATGTCTGACCATTTATTTTGAGGCTTGAACGATAGCCTTCGCTGAAATTATCTCATACCATATTCATCATAACATAGCCAGTCCAGCACAAATGTTCCATCAAGTTTTCCACTGAACTCTGCAGTAAACAACATAGGTACATGGTGCGATGGTTGGTATATTTGTTTGGTTGAAACAAAGAAGGAGATGTGAGGATCTATAACTGTTATTATCGTTGAATCTGTCCAAGTTTTACCACCCAATGTGGATACCAGTGAGAACAAATATCTTAAAAATCAAGCGTATTACAAAAATAATATAAGGTAGATTTCAACACGGAATGTGAATTTCTCCAATTAAAGAGGGGTCGCCCTTTATGGAACATCGCAGTGATATAACTATGAGTTTACATTTTCGATAGAGAGGTCACTACAGTGTTCCAAAAAGGGTGACACTTCCAAGCTGTTCCATAAAACGCGACTCCCCCCCCCCCATCTAGTACTAGTTATCTTGCAAACAATGATTGAATGTTTAAATCAAAAGTATGCTGACAAAGCAAACTTATTAAATCCAATTCAAACGCTCTTACAATTTAGTGTGAACAGTGTGGAACGATAACTTGTTTACCAGGCGGTGAATTCAAAATTATCATTTTCCTTTTAAAAATTATTGCAGGAGAAAATGGAAAGAGCAATGGGAAGGAAAATAGAACAAAACATAAATTTGACAAAACTTTTCGAAAAGCATAATGGCTAGGAAGGAAACTCCTTAAAATCAAAATTCTCTTTTTAAAAAAATTTTTATCGCTGATTTATAATATTATCTCCAAAAATTGAGGAAGAAGTTTCCCCAAAAATACAAAATGGTTGCCAAAAAATATTCATGGTGAATGTCTCACAGAAAATGAAGTCCACACTTATTATTTCCATGAATTCAAATTTTCAAAACATTTTTAAGTCTCCACTGATGAAAAAATCCCTTTTTCATCTATACCCCGTCCAAAGTTGACAAAATAGAGAAACAATTAGCCAGTGTTCTCATAATATTGCCTAGAATGCAGATACGAAATTTCAGGATGGTACCATGCTTTTACAGTCTAATGGATCGAAAACGCAATTTGGACCCTTTTTGCCTAAAACTTGGGACCAAGTGGACAAAATCTAAAAAAAAAAATTGGCGAGCTTTTCCGAAAATATGCCCTCACATGCTGGTACCAACTTTCAAAATGGTAGTGCTTCAGGAATATGGTCTATTATTAATCTTAAAGAAAAGAAGGCTGCCACAGCTGCAGCAAATTATGACTTGATTCACGAAAATTAATTCTAACAAAATTTTGTAAATGTTTAATTTTGTCTTCACAGAAATATAAATGATATTTTTTCTGATGCTGTTCTTTTTAAGTTGTGTCCAAATAATACCTGTAAGTAATATTATTGAAAAATCTCAAAATAGCTCATTCGCGAAAATAAATCCTTGCAAAATGTGGAAAAAATGACCTCATGAAATCAAGTCTTTACAAAAATTAATCCTCGTTTGATTTTCTATTCTATGAGATTTTTCAAAAATGTGAAATATATATTCTGAATGTTACTTTAGGTTGATTTCTACTAGTCGAAAAATTTGCTGTAAAAGCCAAAAGAAGATATTCTATTGGTAGAAATTTACTTCCCACCTTGTGGGAAATAAATGGAATTTCCTCTTTTGGCTTTCGTGGAAATCCACCTTTAAACAAATCAAATCCATCCTGACAATTGCCTACTAAACACTAAACCAGACTTACCTCTGATCTACTTCAAAATCTCCATTGCCCATGTCAAATTCCAACACTTGATTTTGTGCAAATACAATAGCACTTCCATCTTTAGAACATGGATCGAAATCTTTATCGTCTATACAAGTCCATTGATGTATGATGTCATTGGTGCTTTCTCCGGAGTATGTATAAGCCATTAACTTCAGTTTAGTTTCATTCCTGCCTACATATCCATGTTTACCACCAAGTATTCCAATCATAAGATGAGCATCACTTACAGGTGACATTCTGCTAAAATCATGTTCCTTTGCTACCGTCTCAACAACACCAGATTGAGTACGCATAGTAACAAGAACTGTTATTTTATAAATAGAACCAATATTGAAAATTTCAGTGCCTACTTTCAAAAAACTCTTTGTCGAAAGTTCTCCCAGACTCGTTCCATCTAATAGAATATCCCAAGTGTACGCCGCAGTAATATATATGTTCAAACAGTTGGGGTAACGTAACTTTACCTTGAATATAACATGCTCATGATGACTTGAGGGGACTTCAATTAACTCAACATATGGCAAACAGTTCTTCTTAAAGTGGAACAATGCTTGAGTACTTGAATTTTTATCAAATGCATTTTTTGCGCGGGCATATACCGTATAGGTATAGTTATCGTAAAACAATGAGGTATCTAAACTAATTTCTGCGCTGCCCTGTTGCGAAGAGAGAGCAACTTGAAATTTACTTGGTGCCATAGTTGTTACTGGTGAAATGGATGAAGATGGTGAAGAATTATTTTGAGAAATGGTAGCATTGATTGGGACAGTGACACTTTGGTTAGTTACGCTACTAATGCTTGAACTATCAATGGAGCTGCTAGGTACGACTTCAGCAAAAGATGATGGCATAGCATCAAATGCTGTGGATGAGATACCAAATGATGTGGATGAAACTATGCCATCTGAAGATGCATTCGACAATATACCTGGAGTAGAATTTGAATAAGACGACATAGACATATTCAGATGCATTGATGCATTGATATGCACTGATCCATTCATGGCACCAACAGATTGTGACACAGACAATACTGTGGGAGAAGGGATAATAACATCTTCTACTCCCTCAACATACCAGTGGATATCTTTTAAGAAACCATAACCAACATTAGAAGACATAAATAGATTTAACCGTATTTTATCATCAGCACACAAACATGTCTTCTTTACTTCAGATATATGTAAGATTGGGTTAGGTTCATCCATGCTTGATGTCACTGAAAACACCTGTGAATTATTTCCTCCAGTTGTTTCTAAAGATCCATCTTTTTTTAAACTTGAATCAATATCAGGTATTATAATGATCTTATAGTCCGATTTTACCATACATTTTGGTGTACTCCCTAATAATTGTATACTGCTAGCATTCAATATACTCGCACAATCAAATGTTTTTTTAAAATTATGACTTGTATCAAATGTTACTTCAATTAGTTCGTAATGATTCACAAAACCTGCTGAATGAATTACTGGTATATCAAGCGCGGAAATCTAAAAAAAATGTACAAGCCCGAATATATATGGACATCACCTGTGGAGGAATGTTTTAAGTGTTTCAACTTTGCCAAAGTAAATTATTTTAATTCATATGTTTTATGTTTTTAAAGTATTCTTACAAAATAGAATAAAGGCCGTTTTCCACATCAGAAAATTTTCTGCAGAACAAAAACGGAAAAGAAAATGTGCACATGTAAAAAAAAATTATAGACATTCTATTGGTAGAAACTGACATCAAACTTCTACCGATGGAATGCCTATAATTTTTGCGTGTTCTCCGTGGAAAATTTGTCTGAAGAAAACAGCCTTATGAATTACAATAGACATAGACAATGACATAAAAGCATTCTAAGAATTAAATTCTGAAATACAAAAGCAAAAAGAAAGGGCTGAACAAGTACCTAAACAAGGTAGATAGAGTTCCCAAATTAATAGGATCGTCATCCTTGTTTAGATTACAAGATCAGGATACCAGTGAAAATAATGTTTATGTAGAAACCACGTACATACCTGGTTTAGATAAAATGAAATGACTATTGCTAGCAACATGATCATAAAACTTTGTGTACAAAAAAACATAGTTCTGGAAGTCGCAATTGGATAATTAACACTATGATTACCAATGCTACAGCAACATAATGCATTGCAACATCCTAAAATGAAATAAACAGAATAACATTCATGTAGAAGATCACGAAGCTGTAATGAAGGAACTGGGTTTGTTTTCCTGAAAAATATAAGTGCAGATACCACATTCAATTACTAAACTTTCGAAACTTCCTTGAAAACATAAACATACAAGTAAGTTGTAAGTAGAGTAGAGTGAGCCTTAGATCTTAAATTAACCCACATTATAATCATCGAGAAAGGGAGATAAATATAGAGTCAGCATTGTTGAAGTTTAAAATTCCGTAACGTTTGAACTGAACATTAAAACCTTATGATCTATAACTCTATTTTGCTTAATTTATTCATGATACCATTGTTTTTGCAACCATTTCCTGATGAACAATTCCTGGAAAATTAAAAAACTTGAAATGAATTGTTTTCTTTGTCTTGAAATAATGAAGCATTCATCATTATCTGTTTTTAGTCACTTTTGTAGCCTTCTTGTATCCACAGAAACAGTGTCGAAACATTGTGAAATATTACTTACAAATGATCATTTATCCAACTAACACTAAACAAACAAATAAAATAAACAACTCAAATTTTAATGCATCAAAAACTCACACACGTAAAAGTTAGAATTCTACTTTATTTAAAAATTTATTTTCTCAGCAAAAATTAAATTTTTATTTAATAATTAACTTGTGAATACTTAATAGAATTGTATGACATGTATCAAAACACCTGACACATTCTAAATACGCTCATTCAGAAATGAAACTGTTAGTAACAGCTGTTTATATAAATTGCCTAGCAACATAAGAAAGCAGAAAATATTTTTTTATATAGCAAGTCATACCAGTGTTTGACATAAACTGCAGTGGAGGAGTGATTTTTAAATATCACTTCAGGCTTGAAGCTATGTTTAAATATCACTCCTCCACTGTGATGATTTGTTCTAATTTTAAGCACATAAATAATCGACCTAATAACTTAGAATTCTTTAAAACGATTGAATAGTTTAAAATTAGAATTGAGAGCTTAATAATTTACTCTATGCTGTCCAAGGAAGGAAATTGTTGACTTATAAAATCCTCGCAAGTTTACAATATGAATAGTTGAGTCAAAACTCAATACAACTTTTTTTAGCATAGTTTTCGACTTCAAAGGTGAAAACTATAATCAGGAAACACTCCTCCACAGTAAGAGCACATAATCACTGTGGAGGAGTCTAGACAGAGAGACTCAAGTAATGCTCAACAATCCCTCCTCCACGGTGATTACTTGTTCTTAACTCAAATACTGCTCCAATCGTCCAGTGATATTTAAAAACTTATGTTCCATAACAAAACGTAGATCTGGACAGATCTGTGTTATTAAAAAGCACCAAATAATCAAAACTACCTACCTGTTGTTAAGCTTAGTTTCCAATAATTGATTTTGGGGTACAATGGTCATACAACGAAATGTCCTACAGCAGTTGTACAATTAACAATTTGGCACGCTGTATTTCTCAATAAATTATTAAAAAAGAACATTTGCAACACAATGGACATCTGTTTATGATCTTTATTAAAACGCTTTTGTGCGTCTATGGCGGCTGTCGTGCAACATATAACATCAGCGGGCGTATAACATTAATGCACCATACTAGAAGGGTTAGTTCTAATAATCTTTTTGTATAATTCAATGACCCAGGACCCTTGTATAATTCAATGACCCAGGAACCTTTACTTTTTGATCAGGATGAGGATACTGATTAGATGGTGAGGTGACTGTAAGCAATGTCAGTGGAGAATAATGTGACAATAAAGATTTCAATCAAATGCTAATTTACATTTTTTCTTCTTCCTCTATTGTTCTTGCAAATAAATGTTTGCACTTAAGGGAGCAACTCCAAAATTTGTTCCCAGGGGAAGAGTACTGAATCAATGATCTTGCAATCCATTGGTTTCTTCGTCCTGAAGAAACCAATTAATTTTTGCAAGCTCACTGACTTTACACTCCTCATTGTAGATTAATAAAGAACAAGAGCATTAATTCTAAAAGGATCTAATGTCTTGTGAAACTTTTTCACAAAAATAAAATTCACTACAAAGAGTAAGTGAAGAAACCAATCCATTCCAATCTCGTTGACATAACACCATTTACAGAGAAGAGTAATAAGTCAATGATCTTGCAATGCATTGCAACGTACCAAACCATAGCAAGCCCTTCTGTATAGTTTCATTTTTGTGAAATTTGGTGAAATTTGAATCTATAAAAATAGCGGCTATCGGAACATAATTTTAATGAGTTCCTTAATTGAATATTATTGGTGAGTCTAAGTAAAATATTTCTTATTGGCATGAATTGTTTATATGTATATTCCGTGGTTGAAATAAGACTAAATAATCACTGTGGAGGAGTGATTTCAGAGAATAGCTTCAGGCTTGGTAGCCTGAATCTATACTTAAAAAAAATCTTCAAAACTAAGTGATAGATTGATGTATATTTTATATTAAAATCTAGAAGAACATACAACAAAGCTAATAGTTAAATAAAAATATAAATATAAAATTATTATGTCTTCTTTTATTATTTTTATTATTTATAATAAAAATAGTAAAGCACACAAACAAGAATATTGGTGCACGTTCAATAATCTTGTTTGTCTTTTTCTTTGGGGTAAGTGAGACAAAAGCGTTCATATGAAAATTTGTATCTTGGTAAGTGGGATTTCCTTTAGCTTGCCAGCTGTTTGGTTTTTTCGTACAAACAGAACTTCAAAGGATTTCATTCATTGTTTCGTTCCTTCTGGTAAATGCGCTAGTTCACCTCTATGGTTATTCCCCTCATAAGTAAATTGAAGAGTTGTTACCTTGCAAATTTTTGTAAAGAATAATGTTTGAAATTGTACAAAAATACCAGATCAGACCAAATATATATATATTACTTATAATTTCCTCACAAAATATTTTAAATAGTTTAAACACTTTTGAAGGGACTTTCTGTTAAAAAATAATTTTTAAAAAAGTAAACAAAGTTGTTCACCACTGTAATAATTACCTATAACAGTGTTTGAAATAAAAGCAAGTAATCACTGTAGAGGAGAGATTTTTGAGCATTGCTTCAGGCTTTATAGCAGTGATTATTTGCTCTAATTTGGAACACAAATAAATATTGAAATATCATCCACAAGCTATTCCATTTTGTTAGAATTAATTTCATGGATTTTCTCCAAAATATAGAATTCTTTAGTGAAGACAAAAAATATTATTACCACAGAGATTAAAATAATTGCCAGTCAGTTTGGCAGAAAATATTCTGAAAAATCTCTCCTCCACAGTGATGACTGGTAATTATTTCCACCACTGTTAAAATAAAAGGGATTATCTCAAAGCTAAAATTTGCAGAGGAAAGTGCAGTGGTAGAAGTAAAAGCAAATAATCACTGTGGAGGAGTGGTTTTTAAGTATAGCTTAGGGCTATAAAGTCTGGAACTATGCTCAAAAGTCGCTCCTCCACAAGTGATTATTTACTCTTATTTCAACGACTGAGAGTTACTAAGAGTACTTTGTCACAGAGAAACCAATCCATTGCAAAATGGTTAATTTCCAAAGATTTAAAAAAATAATTCACAAATCTTTGATACAAAATAATTTACGTTCCTTCAAGAATTGCTTCAATTACTTCTGTACGCTTCTTATCAATAACTTCAAGCTCTAGTATTTTCTATAAACAACAAGATAAAATATGAATAAATAACCACTGTAGAAGAAGAATTTTTGAGCATAGCATAAAAATCATTCCTCTATAGTTGTTATTTTGCTCTAATTTCAATCAGATAACAAAAATAATACTGTATATAGAAAGCAATCCATTGCAAATTGCTAAGCTGATAAGGGCCCATCTCAATAGTTTGTTACAAAAACCAGTGTTCAAAATAAGAGTAAATAAGCACTGTGAAGGAGTGATTATTGAGCATTGCTACGGGCTAGAAAATCTGATGCAATACTCAAAAATCCCTCCTCCACAATGATTATTTGTTTTTAATTTGAACAAATAAAGAGACTAAACCCAGTGACCAAAATTGTTCAAAGTCAGCAGTAAAAACACTAGAACACTAGAATAATTTTAACATTGTTCTAGCATCTTTACTGTGGACTTTGAAAAAATTTATATGATACAGAAGGGTGTTCATTGTCAGATTATCGACTCAGTTCTCTTCTTGAGTACCTAGCACGTACCTGTGATATTTCCGTTTGAATTAAAGTGCGATATTTTTTTCCTTGTCCCAGTGCTTCCATTTCATCCAAAAACTCCTTTCTTTCTTCAATATTTTGTAAAACTACAGTAAAATAGAGAAATAGTTAAAATAGCCTTTTTATATTCTCTAATTAATAATTTCTTCAATCTATCTACCTACTAGCACAAAAAAACGAATTCTGGAATGCACAATAGTACTCTTTAGAGCATATGGTCTCAAAAATAAAATCTACTGAGGAGAGTACTGAGGCAATGATCTTGCAATGGATTGGTTTCTTCGTGCCAAAGAAAGCAATCCATTGCAAGCAATTGACCTAACACACTTCTGTACAGATTCATTTTTGTGGAATTTTATCAATTTTAGTTGATTACCAAAGAAGTCGTTTTTGGAGCAAAATGTTTGAAATGGTTCCTAAGAGATATCAATGATCGTAAATAAATCATTTTCTTTTACAATGGAATCAAGAAGCAAAGAATTGTCCTACAGTGCTCGAAATAAGAATAAATAATAACTGCGGAGGAGTAATTTTTTAGTATAGCTTCAGGATTTGTAGCCAGGAACTATGCTCAAAAATCCCTCCTCCACAGTGATTATTTGCCCTTATTCGGAGCACTGTTCAATATCTTAGAAATATCCATGCAACAAATTGGAAAAGAGGTTTACCTCTGTCAAATTCATCAACTTTTTCTTCTTCTTGAACTTGTGGTATACGATGGTTCTTTGTTGTTACATCTGGAAGTTCAACACCATATGCCATCTTGTGTTGTAGTTTTCTTTTGTCTTTCTCTGAGATGAGCTCTAACAAAAACAAATACAACAAGCCTCAAAATAACTGTCAGACATTACAAGTGGAGGAGTGTTTTTCGAGTACAGTTTTTTAACTGCAAATCTGAAAACTATACAAAAACATTCTCCTCTACAGGTGATATCCAGCAGTCATTCTAAGGCTAGATGTGTACTAAGTTAATATACATTGGTCCCTTAGTATGCATTACAAAATGAGATGGATTTAACTTCTACCCTACCTTGCACCTAAACAAATGATCACTTAGCACAAGTAGCAAGACATGCATGTCATTCAGATTATTATTACTTTGTATGAGCTTTTCAGTTCAGAGTGCAATGTTTCTCAGTAATCACCACTTGGGTACATATCACGATGTGTGGCAATGACTACAAGTGGTCCGTGGATTAAAGGAGAACTAAGGTCATCAAAAATGTTCTGTCGTTTATTTCTTAGATTAAAGCTATACAATGATTGTTGCAGAGATAAAAAATGTCATATCATCACTACTTTGTCCATAATTGACACACAAAGTGACCTACGGTAGTCGTAATTTGTCTGTTTTTTTATTAGGTTACTGTACAGTTAAAGTTATAATGTGACGTCACATGTGCTACTTCTGTAACCATGATATGTGGTAGCCGTGAAATGATGAGAACTTTGATAGTGAAGAAGAGAACTCTCCAAGAGAGAAAATGTAATCTGCTCTAAGTGTGATGGCCAATGATGACTTTTGCCAAAAATTTGTCCTGACAAGACAAGATACGAACGAGGTTCTAGAAAATTTGTTCAAAGGTTGTGAATTTTTATTTCAAATCTTCTCTCTTTGTACAGAGTACTACTCCAGAAATTTTACATACTCACATAAAACCATTAAAACCTCTACTAAAATTTTCTGTAGACTGAGATTATCCTCAAAAATCCATCTTATACAGTGATTTTGTGCTCTTATTTCAAACACTGGATACTTACTTCCAGGTAATGGTCTATATACATCAGAATCAGTCTGTTCAGAAATGCAGTCAATTGTGTCTTTAGATCGTTTCCCTGACATAGCCAAATGTCTTCCATTCATAACTTTTGAAGATGTTTGAGCTAACACATTTTTTGAATTCTCTTTTAGTCGACTACTTGTAGGACTACATGTAACTGGGAGAGCTTTTCCACCTAAGTAGGAAAATATCAGATTTACACATTCTAAAATATATGGGTAAAAGCAGTTCTAGGTATTATCCCCTGAATACAAGTTATGTTGGTTTAGCAAGCCAAAATCTGTTTTGGTGTAACCAAAGCAGTGGGAAAAAACTTGTTCAAAGTCAGCAGTAAAGGCACTAGAACGAAATCAAACGAAGTTGTTCTGTCTTACCGCAGATTTGAACAAGTTCTTGCCCACTTGGAAAGGTGTAGGACAGATTTTACACCACATTGCAACGAAGAAGTGGATCCAGTCAGCTTGGATCTATTATGTTGCACTCTACTACACATTTGGTTTTTCTAAGAAACAGCTTTATAAGAAAAATTTGCAAACAGTAAGACAAAACCATATATCTTTTTTTAGATTTTACCTTGCTAAAGACACGTAGGCTTATAAAAACAGTCTTTAGTTGCCATAGAAACAGATTACATTAGAAGAACCATTTCATTTTGTATCTTTTGTTGAGATTTTATGTTTTTAGTTCTACTTATAGTTTTAACTTTTGATAACTTAAGAAACAAATAAGAAATTTGAGTTCCAAAATATTGGTAAAAAATAAGAAACTCAATTTCTAAGTTTCTTACAAAAAGAATAAAATGGATATATACTAGAATAACTGCATACCTTTTGCTTGAGCGCTTAATGTTCTTCTTTGAAAGTTTGTAAGTTTAGACTCACTCATCATCACTATAAAAAAAAAAAAAAAATCATGACTATAATATATTTAGTAACAGTGTTTGAAATAAGAGCAAAAATCACTGTCGAGGAGAGATTTTTAAATATTACTTTAAGCTTTGTGTAGCCTGAAGCTGCGCTCAAAAATCACGCCTCTACATTATTATTTGCTTTTATTTTAAACACTAAGTAATGATCTGCAACCCTACTTATTTATTAGATAGACAAAACTCTAACTCTCCGAGCATTACAGAAATACTCCCTTATAAAATAAAGAACATAAGGATATGTCTATACATGGGATACATGTGTATAGTCTGCATCTAGTCTACATGTTGTACATAGGCTACATGTATATGGATACATGTATATAGGCTACATGTATATAAAGCCTATAGCTATATGTATAGGCTACAATTATATAGGTTATATCTTATACATATATGCACATGCTATATACATAAGAGTATGCATAGGCTATGTACATAGACTAAAAACAATAAAATTAGTTATTTTGATTGCTTACAAGGCCATCCATATATGAAAGTTCATTCATTGTCGTTTTGTTGCTTTAAAAGTAAATGTGGAATGCAGTGGATACTTGCATTATTAACTCTTTATTTTCCTCTTCAAATCTCAATTAGCATAGTAAATTTCGAAAATTGTGACGTATGTATCTAAAACTCTTACAGATTATGGCAAGAAAATGTCTAAATCTGTGAACCCTAAACACAGAATGCCGTGGTCTGAGTTCCGGTACATGGTTAAATTACACAACATTTAACTTAAAAATAGTTCATATTAAGCTCACTTGTACTTGTTGTGTTAATATTAAGTGTATTAAATAATTATTTCTTGTTTCACTAGAATTTCCCACATATTATTAGAATGTAAAAATGTCAATAGACGTTCAATTCCCACAGTAGGAGATGCCTTTCTAAAACTTGCAAAGTTTCAGAAGAAGTTTGTGTGCTGAAAACGTGATATTGGTATATGTTACAGATAACAATAGAAGTGACTGCATCACCACATGAGCAGCAGAAGAAACTAGCTAGCTAGCTATCTGGCAGCTATATGAGCTATATATAATGCAGAAACTACATAACTGGAAATAACTTGTTTTATAATTCCTAAAATTTGAGAATGCTCGCATGTGGTTCCATAGAATAAAGCTAGCTAAAATGTTTTGTATTTAATTGTTTGTTGGAAACTGAAAGAAATGTATTTTTGTATTTACGTTAAAAAAAGAAATTGATGGGTTGACCGCGACCTACTTTAATGGATTGGTTGTGGGAGTTTCACCTTATAGAGGAATAAATAAAATTTCTTAGAACTATTTTTGGACTGGCCAAATATGTTGGTATATCTGATATAGCTAATTGTGTTTGTGGTGTCAAACATTGCATAGCTTCTTGGCGTATTGAAGAAATTGTTATTACAGCACGTCATATATAGATTCTAACTGGCTAATATATAAAATAAAAACAAATATAGCTGCCGAAACACCGAATAACTTGTTACATTGATATTAAATATAGATTTATAAAGTATATGAAATTTTCATATTGTATGTGTCGCTATGTTGAACAACTTGTTACTATATGATATTACATATGGATAAAATACGAATTTTTGTATCATTGTATCTGTTGTTGATACTTGAGAAACTTGTTACCGTATGGTGATATTACATATGTCGTACGTGTAAGTACATATGGATAAAGTATGCATTTTTATAGTTGTAGGTATCTGTTGATTCATGGAAAAACATAAATTCATAATTTTTGCTTGTTGATAACCTTCAGAAAAGTACAGAAAATGTTATTGTCATACGTGTATGGTGTAGATAGATTTATAACATTATGATCTGCTGATGCATAACATTTTTATATGTTTGAAAATGGTATAATATATGCATTAAACTACAAAAAATTGGCAAATAAACTTTAGACGGATACTTTAAACTTCATTGAATAAATTTGGGACCAAATTTCCAGAATTTGGTCATGTCAAAATTTGATTAAGTCTGCAATATTAGTTACAGTAACTCAATTCTTATGTAAATCGAGGAGCAGATGAAGAAAAAAGAAAAAAATAGTAAATTTTAGTTTTTAGGCTTTTTTCGTGAACAACCACAACACAAATACAAAAAAAAAAAGAAAACACAACACAAATCAGAATTTTATTACAGTATTTCTATATATATGTTGTTTTTTGTACCTCATATTAGCTGTAAAACTACTATTATAGCGGTATTTCACTACAGAATCCTTTGATTTCCACGATTATAAGAATTTTAAGAAAATTCGGTTTTTACAAAATTTGGTCAGAAGAAAAATTAAGTTGTTAATTTGGTCAGTTGATTTTTATATGTATATATCCTAAATTTTTTCACCACAATTTTTTTTGTAGTAATACATGACAATATACGAAAAATTCACAACGACGTTGAAACGGAACCAGAATTACAGCCTGTTACCACCGAACAATTTCGTGGTTTGAGA
>JAULBZ010003035.1:0-17345 GCA_032360805.1 Neoturris breviconis
AACTATATTATTTTTTTGTAGTTTTCTCATTGCTTGCATGAGTAATTAATGAATCAACTAATATATTCAGTGATATGTAATATATGCTTTAAAAGGAATTCGAAATCTGAAAAATACTTTGCCTTGCCTAAATTATGAAATCAGAAGTAAATGTATGTTGTTAGGAGAACCTTTCATAGGATCCTGATATTAGAGAAATAGAAAGTAGAATGAGAAGGGGTCTCCTATTGAGAAAAACCTGTTCAAAGTACGCAGTAAAGACGCAGTAAAAACACTATACGACATTGTTCTAGCGTTTTTATTGCAAACTTTGAACAATTGTTTGCTGACTTGGTATTGCAACAAGTACACAAATAAAGTACAGGAATATTTTGAGGGGTATACTGGTTATATTTGCTATAATCAAGCAAAATTTATGATGTTCAAATCTTTCCTGCCAGCTACCCGTATTTGCAATATTTTGATAGTCATCCTTTACTGATTTTTCATATTTTCGGGGGGGGGGGGGGGGGGTTTGTTAAAAAATGTTAACAAATATTTTCATATTGTTTGGTAATATAACCCCCTTATAAACAAATATTACAGGGTGATTTCTGCGATAAGATATTGAATATCAGGAGGTTAACTTGGAATAACATTTATTGACATACTACCAATACTCAAAGCATATGTCGTGTGTTGCTTCGGGTGTTTGTTTTATCTTGATTTTACATAGCTTAGTAATATTGGCTGGTGTACATAATGTTTATTGTTCATTCTTCATTAACAGTTCATGTTCATTTATTCAAGAAAATACCCCACCACCCTCCCGAACCTTTTTAAATAACGATAAATGGTAGCAAGTTGCATCTTTCCTAGCTTTATTATTTATCTATCAGACACACACAGCCGAAATTATATGCCCATACCATCATCACTTCTCGAGATAACCGAAATATCAGAAACAAACCAATGAAAACGTTTGTTTTTGTGGTGAAATCCTTATAAAAATAATTACGTCAAAACTTTTGATTGGTTAATGGCATGATAATGAAACCTTCACCAGTTGTTTATCATCATGAACGGAATCAGTTGACATTATTAGTTTTGACCACATATGATGACGTCATATAATGACGTCATAACTTTGATTTTTTTTATAGATTTTATAGATTTGGCGCCTCATACTGGCTGATGACGTCATATTCATAAAATAATTTAAAATAATTACGAAAGAGAGTTCAATTGTCTTTCAGAATCCCGAAATAGAATTTAAAAATATTTTTTCAATCAAACGTTATGGCTCCTTAACTGTAGGTACGAAAATTTGAAAAAAAATGCAAATTTTAAAAATTTTCAAATATTTTGCTGACGTCACCAAAAAAGTCATGTGTTCATTGTCATAATAATGGCAAAAATAGAAACTCAACGCAATTAAGGAGGATTTTTCTGAGGATAATGACAATATTTTTGCGAGTCTTAAACACAGAGCCACAGAGCCTGTCAATTATTATTTCTCAAAAATTTGAAATTGAAATTGTTTTTTAGAAAATTGTGACGTCATCAGTCAAATTTGGTCCAAAAATGCACAAAAAAGCATTTTTTTATTTATAGCAAAATATTGACAGCAAAATACTGATTAAGGACATTTTTTTATTAGGTACGACCATCGCCACGATTAATTTCGATAAAGGTTAATTTAAAGCACATCAAAGTACAGTTTTTAGCATCACACAATATTCTCCAGTGATACAAGATAAGAAAAACCGAATTTTTGGGCATTTTTGGACCAAATTTGACTGATGACGTCACAATTTTCTAAAAAAAAAATTAAATTTTAAATTTTTAAGAAATAATAATTGCAAAAAATATGAAACGCTTTTGACATTTAATAATAGGCACTTGTCATAAGAGCTTCAAATTTATTGTCTATTTCCTCTGTAAAAGCCTCCTTAATTGCGTTGAGCAACTTTGCAGCTGACAACCAACTGTACTAAAAAAACACTCCTCCACAGGTGATGTCTGGCAGTTATTCGGAGCTTCCCTTTTCTGTTATTTTGAATCAATATATTTATTTAGTACAACCTGTTCCACTTTTGCAAGATGATTTATTGACAAAAAGTAAACAAAAGAGAATATTGCAAGCAAAAAGGAAAGAATGCTCAACAACTCTCGTTAAGAAAAATGAAAACAAAATGCCGCTGGATAATACTGTACTAGATAAAGAAAATCACAGAACATTTAATAGCATAAAAGAAACAATAATTCCGCCGAAGATTTCAGACCCTGTTGTAGAAAATACACTAATCGATAAAGCAGTAGACTTTAAAACAAGTCAATTCTCTGATGCAATACAATCCCCCGAAAGTGTAAACAATGACAATAAACAAGACATTGATAGTGAAGAGGAATTGTTTGATACTGGTGTTGATAATATGTTAAATAAATTTCATTTTGAATCTGACCATCTTGCAATTAAAGATAACAAAGAGTTAGTATCTCTTGGAATAATCACTATAGAGGAAGGATTTTTAAGCATTGCTTCAGGATAAAAAGCTTGAAGAAATGCTCAAAAAACCGACCTCCACAGTGACTTTTTTCGACCACTGCTTACTGCTCTAGAGTATATTTTTCATTTTAAATCAGTCCTTGAAATTCACTACAGCAATCACCAGTGGAGGAGTGCATTTGAACATAATTTCTAGCTAAACCGGCTAAAAATTATATTCAAATGCACTTTTCCACAGGTGATTGTCGTAGTGAATATTAAAGACTGTAAATTCCCTATATTCCCTATAATGAAATGATTCAAAAACTAATAAATCTAACTTTCTTGCAAATGTTTTTGTGAGAATTTCCAATCATACTGATTTTAAATTAGATTGCTAACAGGTCCGTTTTCTAGCTGGCATGGATCACTAGGTAGATAAGTTTTGAAATAATGTTTAGTTGGATTCATATGTTATGAGATGTAACTGATGGTCAATTTGGCATGTCACTGTAGGAATTTACTGTACATTTCTTTATTTTTTCAGTTATCACTTATTATTAAAAACATTGGCAGTTCTTGAAGCTCAGAGAGCACAGGCTATAAAGGTATGGATATTCGAAAAAATGATCTTATGTTATATCCACTCACTTTCATATTCAAGTTCTTGCCCTATGTTTTCAAGTGCAAGCCTCAAGATAATGGTCAAATATCACCTGTGGAGGTGATTTCTAACCGTTATCTTGATGCTTGAAGTGCTATATTTTTCTCTTCAATATTTTTGATTGTTAGTAATTATAATTTCAGTACTCTATTAGCAAGCTTTGAAATAACTGTGGAGGAGTATTTTTTGAGTAACGCTCCTCCACAGGTGATCTATGTACAATAAATATAACTTTCTTGGTCATTTTAAAAAAGTAATTTTTATACAGGATGTAGAAGAACTTCAGCTGTTGAAAGCAAAAGCATTAGAAGATCCTTTGCAATTTGTTCAAAATCTGCAGGAAAAGGTTAGCATGTGATTTCTAGGTCAATCATTATTCCAAATCGCCATTGCATCCAGATTGTATATGTATTGTTATAATTTGGCATTCCAATATTATGTTCTTGTGAAGTGATGTCTTGTAGAATTCTGATATCAATGTTTATGGCAGTAATTTAGAATGTGTTGCAAACATTTAACCTGCCAACAAATTATGTATGTAGCATCATCCATCCAAGTCTGTAATTCTTTAAAAAAGAGAATTTCTTTTAAAGAGATTATTAGAGATTATATTATTGTTTAAGTTTATGCAGAAATAAGAGTATGTAATCACTGTGGAAGAGGCATTTTTAGGCATAACTTCAGGCTTTATAGTCTGAAGCTGAGCCCAAATATCACACCTTCACAGTGATTATTTGCTTTCAATTCAACCGAACATGTTTACTGTTTAAATGCTATTCCCAAACTTTGAATGCCTCTTTACATTTCATTAGACATTCTCGTTCGTGATTTGTACTGGCTGCATAGCCTGTAACTACAATTAACAGTCCTACAATGAGGTTATTTTATTTGTAGAAACTGCCACCATTTCCTCAACGTCAATCTGTAGCAAAAATCCCTGAGATAAATTGGTTACATTACATGACAGCTTATAGTGGAGATAAGTATGTTCCTCAAATCACGACGAGAAAATCTACAAAAGCACAAGAACAAGGTTAGTTAGGAACTGTTTCAAAAGTAGAATCTACAGAGGAGAGTACTGGTCCAATGATCTTGTTATAATCCATTGCAAGCTTATTGACATAACACTCTCCTGCATAGTATCGTTTTGTTGATATTGTTCAAATTTGGTTTGTTTAACTATACCACAAAAGCCTTTGAGACAAAATAACTATCACCACAGAGAGAGAGGGCAGAAACTCTACTCTAAAAACACTCTTCCACAGCTGATGCTCGGCAGTTAAATTCAGGCTTGCCATTTAAGAGTAAGTAGATGTACCCATGCATCAATGATTTCAGACTGTAAGGTAGTCATTTCTGTGGATTAAATTGGGAAATGATAGACCAATAACAGCCATAAACAGGCAGAATATGAATTATTTAAAAAGACTTACACATCGAAGAGCACAATTTATCCACTCTCTACTCAGAGCTTTACATGTATAAAAGAAAGATCTGTGGTGGAGTGCAAAATTAATTTTGTTTTTGTTTTGTTTGTTAATTTTGTGTATTGAGAATTCGAAATGTTAATAAATTTCTGCTAGTTTCGTATTAACAATATAGTAGAAATTATCAAAATATTCCTCGTTGCACAGATTAAAAGTTGAAGGTTACTATTTACCTTCTTAATTTGCATTTCCTAAATCAAAAATTAAAAGTGACGGAAAATTGAAAGTAGCCTGAAATGTAAACTGTTTTGTTGTACCAAAGTCAAATAAGTGTTCAAACACCACCTCAGAATAACGTATTCCCAAAACAGAAATTTAGTATTCTTCTTCAGTTAATTGATTTGTTTTGCTTGTAATTTCTATCTCGTTCCCCTGACTTTCTTGTTTTTTCTTTCTTGTATTTCCTTCATCAAGCAGGAGTATAGTGATAAACTGAGGCTATATCCATGCTTGCCTTATTTTGCTGTAAAAACTTTGCAGTGGTGTGGTAGATATAACCTTGCTATAGATATGACATTGTCCGATATAACCTTGTTAATTTCTTTAGACAAAAGCATGAACCATATAAGTCTTCCCTATAACTTCCCTGATTAACACAACCATTTTTAATCTCTCGGTTATCCTTACCTAGTTATAAAAAGAGAGATCATTCATAATAAATTTACTCAAATATAATAGCTCTGTATTTACAAACAAACACTGCGCTTTTACTTATATATGGTTCTTAGAAATAACAAATAGTCTAAACGATGATTGAAATATATTCAAAGTCAGGTTTTCATTTCATTGCTAATATCACTGAAAACCTTCAGAAATGGAGCAAGTTGTTACACTTAAATTGCTACGGGATTTTGTTGCAGCAGGAATGAAAGAGACTGTTTGACATTAACACAATTGAATCATGTTATTTTCCTCTAATAAGATTATATGAAAATGAAATTCTTTATAATGGATATGAATTCCTTCTGTGAAAGATTCACTTCACTTTTGATTTTAGCTATGAATACAATGAAGTACTGGTACTTGCTATATAATTCTATATTTTTAAAACGTATGCTTTAGATGATATCATAGATTTTACTGAAATGGAAACTGTCGAGGAGAGTTCTACGTAAGTGCATTATTTTATTTACTTCAGTGTTGACTCTGAACTTGTCTCTTCTTTCAAATTGATGGTCTCACATATAGTGTTATGCTACAACCCTCTTGCTGTTAGTCGTGGACATCCTCTATCAAAATTATGTCCCAAAACCACCTTTTGACAAATCTAGAGACACTAAACATTCGACAAATAAGGAACTGCACAGAAGGGTATAAGTTATCGAGCTTGTAAAATGAATTAGTTTCTTTGAGGCGAAGATACCAATTTATATACCTATGCACAAAAAGGAAGTCATTGCATTGCAACAAGTTTCTACTTTAAGCAGCCCTGTTTTCATGAATTTGTGAATAGGTCTATTACAGCATTGTTATCTCCATAATCTTCTCTATAAATGTTATATATGAGACAATCTTCTAGTTGCAGTTCATTGGAAATTTGCTTTCCAAGCAGCATTTCTGTTAGAATAAAGTTAACTACATTACTGGAGAAATATTATTACTTTGTTTGACAGACTGTTTGCAAGTACGAATCTTTATTATAGGGATAGTTTCACATTTGAAAATGCTTATAAAAAGAAAATTGACGGTAGTAATCCTACCTTTAATCAGAAATGGACAGTTGAAGAGCAGGTAGCAGTTGTTATTGTTGTTGTAGTAACCATATGGTTTTAAATAAAGCAAACAAATCAATTTTGTTAATAATCGGCAAAAGTTTAGTCATTCATGATGTCCATGCTCAGATTAATACTGCTGTACGGTGCAAGCTAGATAATTAATGTAAAATGTAGCATTCATTTATTCAATAATTAAATTTAAGGCAGATCTAATAGGCAAATTCATTCGCACGAATTACACAAATTCTAAATGAAGCCATTACATTGGTTGAAAGTCATGTCATCTGACAGGTGACATCGTTTTCAACCAATGTATTGGCTTCATTTAGAATTTGTATGAACAAATTTGTCACATTTATGTAAACTATTCATAATAAATTGCAGTGGTTGAAATAAGAGCAAATAATCACTGTGGAGAAGTGATTTGTGAGCATAGTTTCAGACTTTGTAGTCTGAACCTATACTCAAAAACCACTCCTCTGCACTCATGTTGATCACTGGTGGAATGTAATGGTGATAAACGTTTGTAGAACACTGTGAACATGCTATTCTAGTGGGCAAAAAACTTGTTCAAAGTCTGCAGAAGCTTTTTCAACGTTGTTCTAATGCCACTTTGAACAAGTTTTTGCCCACTGCTATAATTGTTCCGTACTATTAAATTGCATACATTGTGCAAACTATAATTTTGCTCTCTATTTCAGGAGAAACTTGAAAAACTACTTGTAATGTACCCACCTGAAGAGGTTGAGGCCAGGCGATGGGAAAAGATAGCAAAAGCCCTTGGTAATAGAACCCCTATGCAGGTAAATTTATCAAGGAACAAAATCATTGACTGCATTTACCCAAATTATAAATAAATATTTAGTTAAAAGTTATGCACAAAATATTAAACTGTTCATCGACTTTGCTTCTGAATTTGCTACGAGACTCTATCCATTTTGCTTTCAGGAAGCTTTCTTTGTTTAATTGTGTTTTCTCAGAATCTTTTACCGAATAAGAGGAAACTAGAAGCTTAAATTAATATATAATACAAATAGGGACAAATTTATCTTTTACTATTTTAATGTGCCCAAATGAAGGCTTTTATGCTCAAAATAGGTATGCCCAAAAAAGCCCTTGATATGGTACTGCCTGTAAGAATTCATGATTTCATGTTACCAATGCTGCTAAATTTAATATTAAACCATCTTAAATTTGTATTCAAACAATTTTTGCTTTCTTTTAGGTTTGTAGTCGTATCCAAAAGTATTTTCTGAAATTAGCGAAAGCGAAGTTACCTATACCTGGTCGAATGCCTTCATCTTCATCTATACAACAAAATAAAAGAGTAAGTGAAATTTAATTTGTCATCACAACACAAATTAGTACCCCAAGTGTTCGAAATAACAAATAATCACTGTGGAGGAGGTATTTTTGAGCATTGTTTCAAGCTATAAATCCCTCTTCCACAGTGATTATTTAGAACACTAGTACTGTTTTATCATATATATGGCCATGTAGATGTCTGAGATCATATTTGGCTGTCTTCCATTATGAGTAATTTCTAGTATCCATAATCTGTTGTTATTGTCTAAAATTATAGACGTTCACTTAATCATTACTTTATCTTTATCCTGATTGGCTCTTTTGTTTGAGCATGGATACTCTGTATCTTTTTATAAACGATTTAAGCTTCACTTGCTGATTGATATTTTGCCTGTGTTCTTTTGCTTATCAGTGACACTGTAATACAGTGTTTGAAATAAGATTAAATAACCAATGTTAAGGAGTGATTTTTGAGCATTCTTTTTTCGAACACTGTATTATTTCAAACTCTGAAGTTTTGAAAATGTTTTAAAACCTCATAAATGTTCAGAGAGTAATGAAGTGTAAGTACATTCAAGTATACATTCTATACAGATCGAATTTGCATTTTCAATTTTACTGTGGACAATTGTTTGTCCATTGGAATTACTTAGAATGGGTCAACAGTGGTATATCTTAATGCTTGCCCGGATGTCAGTGATGGGCAAAAGTTTATTTGGGCAAGTGAATTTGAAGAAATTTAGTGCCCCACTTGCTCAAATGGACGGGCCTTGATTTTAATAGCTTACTCTTCTAAACAAAAAATAGTGTCTATCATAATTTGTACCACAAGCAAAACAAATTTTAATGAAGATAATCATTTAGCATAAAAAGTCTACCACATTTCAGCAGTTTCAATTCACACACAAGCTTATTTGAATGTTTTGAAATATAATTCGAATGCTGTCAATCTCGTGGTCAACATTTCTTAACAGATTCAAACCAAATGGATAAGATGTATATATATTTTAGTCAGTTAGGCCAAGAATATGTCAGAATAAGTCGGCATTTTTTTCAGGATGAAGGGCCTCGATGATGTGCCTAGAAATGTTATCGCTACTTATGCTAGTAGATGATTATCTTTAAGACTTAAAATATATTTTTTTATGTTTCTGAAGTTTAATTGTCTTGTGTGTGGGAGTCACGAGTGAGCACTAGGCCAGTGCGACGTCCCCAGCCTTCATTTCTAAGAGACATTGAGATAGCTCGGCTAGGCTATTTCCGGGATTTTCTTTGGGCAACTGACATTTTCATTGGACAAGTGGAATTTTAACGTTTGCTTGCCCAAATTGGCAGGCATAAAAATATATAAAAGATATACCACTGTTGGACTGTATTTTTTTAGTGTTTTAATAGCATATCCACAGTGTTGAAATAAGAGCAAAAATGTGGAGGAGTGCTTTTTGAGCATTGCGATAAAGCCTGAACCTATACCTCAAAATGCTTACTCCACCGTGATTATTTACTCCTTTTTCGAACGCTGATACATGTAATAAATATTGTATATTCACTGAATAGTACTCTTAGAAACATGTGGCATGGCATGGCAGTGGTTGAAATAAGAATGAATAATTACTGTAGAGGAGAGATATTCCTGAAGCTCCAAAATCACTCTGCCGTATTTATTATATGGTCTTTTTTCAACCTCTGCATGAAAATACACAGTGTTCTAAATAAGAGCTAGAAAGTCTGAAACTGCTCAAATATTGCTCCTTCACAGTGATTATTTGCTCTTATTTCAAACACTGATACATACAATCATCCAGAGCTTTCCTGAAGAATAACTGAAGTTCTCGCAAAAAATCATCTATTGCATAATTACAATAATTATTTCTTTTGAAAGGTTCGAATGAATCTGGTAAATTACAAGAATTCATCATTCTTTCCATCGTGGCAACCAAATGTTCTCATGAAAGAAGAGGACAATGAAGAAGAGGAAAGTCTAATGAATTTTTCTGAAATGAACAACGACTTAGAAGATTCCGTAAGTTTTGTGATGTTCTAGGGAGGGGGGGGGGGGGAGGGGGATTATAAGTCTAATTTTTATTAGAGAAATTACATTCTACTTAAATCAGAAAACATTTTTAAGCTGTCAAGTTACAGCTGCTTTGAATGAACCATCGGAAACAAATTCTTCAATAATGTGTTCAGACCAAATAAAATAATGTGTTTAAAAATATTTCTGCACTGGTGCAGCATAGTATAGTATTATGATTAGAAACTAGAGAATTAACCAAAAATTTATTGATTATAGTCCAATGGTTAGAGCATCGAACCCAGAATTAATTTACTGCTAGTTATAGTTGTTACCGTTGGAAGTGAAATTTTATGTAGTTTATAAAATTAGCTACTCCCTTTGCATTGTGTCTTCATGCAAGAAAACAGATGTAAAAGAATTCCCCATGTAGGATTGTATATGCTTTTCTTTGGTAAAACTACATGAAATTTCACTTCTAATAGTACCAAATATAGCAAGTAATTTGGCTAATGTACTTAAAAAACACTACTCCGCGGGTTATGTCCGGCAGTTATTTCAAGGCTTGTTTACAAGATACTAAGTTAAACTTACAGCAAGCATGTGGGATAGTGTTTGAAATAAGATTAAATAATCGTTGTGGAGGATTTTGAGCATTGCTTCAGGCCTGAAACACAATGATTATTTGCTCTTATATCAAATACTGGTGGGATCTTTTCACAGCGTGAAAGGCTGCTGAATACCCATATCCCAGCCGGCAAAAACATGTTCAAAGTCAGAAAAATAACTCTAGAACAATGTTCTTTGAATGTTTGTTATTTTGTTGACTTTGAACAGGTATTTGCTGGCATAGCTCTGCATACATTTTTGACATGTTTTTAGGATGATGAAACGATTCCAGATCTTCTCAAAGATTCTCCTGAGTATCGTGAACTCATGGAATTAAAAAGAATGAAGAAGCATTTATTAAAAAGAGAAAAAGTAAGCCAATTATTTCACAAAAATATTTGTTAAGATATCGTCTTCATGTTAGACTTCTTCTCTGTTTATATGAAGTAAATTCATCCCGGCAAGTGGACTAGTTCGTTAGGCTAGATGACACTTGTAACTTTTTATATTGAGATTTTCATCCTACTTACCCAGGTGAGATTAATCACGTGTCATGTTTTTAAAAATTATAAATCCTATATTTCATCCCAGTAAGCAAGCTGAAGGGTTTGTATAGAAAGGTTTTTATATCTGCAAGCGAGATCTCGGTAAGCAGGCTAGCTCGTTTTCTCATATAAACAGAAATATTTTAAACAAGGGATATCATTACTCTGCGAGATCTTGCTTTATTTCATTCAGCCCGGTAAGCGGGGTAGCCCACCTCTGTAAAAACAAACAGGCCCTTAGTTGTTATTTATTATCAAACAATTATTTGGTAGATTTTTAGCCCACCAAACAAAGTACGACCCGCTTTTCTTAGTAGACTTATGTTCTTAAAGGGCTAGCATTTTGAAATTCGGAAATGACCAGAAATACATTTGGACTTATTAACGTTTGAATCCCATTAAAGAATAAGAAGAACCATGTTTCGCTTTGTGCGATATATTTTTATCAATCAAATTTATGATTCCAGTCATTAATTTAAGAGACAGGCATTTCCCTTGAAAAGAAAATAATATTCCTGTGTCAGTTTTGAATTTTAATTTGGTGTAAATAGCATTCATTAAGGGTAAGTAATCACTGTGAAGGAGTTTTTTTGAGCATAGTTTCTGGGATACAGTTCTTTTGTTCTTACTTTGAGCACTTTAATTCTTCTTTGTTACTTGATAAGACAATTCTCATTGGCTTGGTTTAAGTCAAGAGTACTGCATTATGTCTTTGTCTGTTTCTTTGTGTTGCATAATCATCAAATATGAATATTTTTTCATCCTTTATTTTGCTATTCTAGAATGTTGCAAAAGATCCTACTGTCCATACAGGGTTCATGGTATGATTTATATTTAAGTTTTACGAATGCAACAAGTGCATGGTCTTGTAAGACCAGGCCTGAATTTAACTCTTGGACATCACCTGTGGATGAGTGTTTTGTAAGTACAGTTTTCATCTGCAAAGCTAAAAACTCCTCTAAACACTCCTCTCAGGTGATATTTAGCAGTTATATTTTAGGCTGAAAAATAGTTCATTTTATTTGCAGTAATTATTTGCAAGTTTGTTCATATAACAGGGGTTGAAATAACTGCTGGCCATCACTGTGGAGAAGAGATATTTCAGAATATTTTCAACCAATTGGGCTACAAAAGTATTCAGAAAAATGTCTCTTCCACAGTGATGACCGGCAGTTATTTCAACCCCTGATATAACCTTCTGCAGATTTTTACATTTATAAACCGACATTACAGTGTTTGGAAGAACAAATAATCACTGTGGAAGCTATAAATCCTGGAACTATGCTCACAAATCTCTCCTCTGTGGTGATTTATTTGTACTTATTTTGAAGACAATATTATGGACCATGTTATGTTATTTTATATAATCAGTATTAATTTTGTATATAATTATTTATGAGACTTCAAAAACTGCAGTCCCACTTTTCCTATCGCAAATTAGCTGCAAGACAATTATTATTTTTCTGTTAAAGAGAATCTGAAATTCATTATTGGAATTCATCACCAATGTTAACAAAAAATATAAAATCAGCTGTAGAGTTTTGTGAGCTGAAAACTACTAAAAAGCACAGGTGACTTCCGACAGTTACTTTGAGGCTTGGCACTTGTGTCATGATATTTTCTTTCTTATTTATAGTGTGATGGATGCAATGTCGATCCAATCATTGGTGTAAGATGGCATTGTAATGACTGTCCACAACAACAGTCGATTGATTTTTGCAATAACTGTGCTCAGAGGTAAGTAATGAAAGTGTACTGAGCAAAATGTAATTTCTTTTGAAATAAACAATAACACAGTGATTTTAATGACCACATACGTTTTATATGTTGTAATACTTTAAATCCTCTAGTTAGTGTAACATCACTTGTTAAAAGGGTGCTCTCAGGTGTTTGTTCCCATCCTCTGCAGTGCTTATTTATTTCGAAGATGTCAGAACAACTACTTTTAGATTCTGGAACATAATAAGACATGTTCAAAACAAAATGGCACTTCCAAAACGTTCACATCTTTTTTATTATTCTTTTTGGCACCGAAAAAGGGGAAAATCAAGGCATAACAGTAAAGTTTTATATTATTTTCTATAAGATAATTATATATCTAGACAAGACATATAGAAATAGTTAAATCAAATACAAGCTCGAATTGGGCCACAACAGCTGTATTCAACAATGATTTTTTTTTTAGTTTTTTTAGATTAAGAACGTAATTAAAAGTTTATTTAATGGGGACACTGCTGAAAATAAAACACAGAAAATATATTTTGTTCCCACACAATTTCCATATCTGATGAATATACCAAAGCTTTTGTCTACACGTCTACAGATTTTTCGAAAAGTATTATAGTAACCTAATCTCGAGATTTTTCATCAAGTTACGGTTTTACAAAATTTGTGGCATTGCGACTTTAATTCTTCGTAACTCGGGATTTCTGAAACTCGGCATTTGTAACTCGGTGTTCATAACGCGGTGTTTACCTGTCTCCATTTTGCCGAGCACAAAATTTTGAGTAATCATTAATAGTAATTAACACCAAAATTAGTTTTCATTTAAATATGAATACTGCAATGGCTCTGATGATCAGATATTAGCGTATGTTCTGAAAAGTTTGTTTATTGGAAAATAAAAGCCTGCACAATAATTCAGGGATTTAGAAAATAAATGTTTGCATTGTTATTGGTGACCTGAATGGTTTCCATTAAGTAGAATTTTCCATGCATAGTGATGAATGGATATCCATTACTTATAATTTGCTCATCGGACATTTTAAAATTTCTGCTGTAGAAAATTGCAGGTAGGGTTGAACACCTTTCAACTTTTGGTTCTTGTCCATCAGTACTATAATCTACTTTTTCCACTCAAAACCAGCCTTTATTCTGTGCCCCTGTTTGCTGTAGTAAATATTTATGCATCATATTTTTGTTTTAGGTCATTTACAAATGAAACCCATTTAAAGGATCATCGCATGATTGCAGTAAATAATAATACCGAAGCTTTATTATTAGACAATGATTATTTGTCATTTGAACAAAGACACAAATTCAAGTACAATTATCTGGATCCAAATTTCGTACCTGCTGATAATAAAACTACGTAGCATTTTAGTTTCTTAACGTTTTGTAATAGATTTTGGTTTATTTAGAGTGGATGGATATACACAGTGGACAAAAGCTTGTTCAAAGTCTGCTGTAAAGACGCTAGAACAATGTTCATAGTGTCTTTACTGTGGACTTTAAACAAGTTTCTGCCAACTGGGTAGTGGCTTATGAGCAGGCCTCTGAATTCACATCGGCATTTCGCTGTGGAGGAGGATTTTTGGAGACTAATTTGCAGCCAACAGGCTGCAAATAAGTACCCAAAGAAGCTACTCTACAGTCGACGTGAATTCAGAGGCCTGAATGAAGTACATTACAGTATTAGATATTTTAATAGAAATTTCATATACAGAATATTTTTCCCGTGTACATATTTTACGGTGTTCCAAATAAGAGGAAAATAATCACTGTGTAGGAGTAATATTTAAGCGTGGATTCAGAGTTTTGATTACTTCACAGTGATTATTCGTTCTTACTCCGAATTCTGTTTTCACTTGTAGTTTTCATACAAAAATATTTATATTTTCATTCATGTTTATATTATATTGTTTTTCTTGTCTGTAGAAAGTTATCCCAAATTGAAATAGGTTCCTACAATTCAAATTAGATTAACCAAAACAGATACCTCTAAGATGAAGATGATAAGTATATTAAGAACATTTCATGACATTATCAACTAATTGCTGATGTCATAAAAAATTGTTCTTATAACGATTAAGTATTATACCAAGTTTCATTACAATAGCTTGTAATTCCAGATATATGGCCTGCACACATGCTTCTCAGAATAAGCTCAGGCGTAATAATAACTGAAACAAAAAATGCCCCATTTCTGAAAGGTATACTTTCATACTCTCATTTCACAAATTTGTTATGCATTATTTATTACAAAATACGAAGGACTGTTTATTTTGATTGATCATGTGACAAGGTGAATTAGCTTTTTAAACACCAGAGTACATAGACCTAAGGAAGTGGGTTAACCCTAGGCTGTTATAATATTAGTAGCTACAACACAATTAATTTTCTTCTGAAATATGTTAATATTTTTGTGTTAATTTACGGTATCCTTAAATAACATTACAAACTGTGGATGAGCTATCTGCTGGCACTGGGGTTTTCCAGAATTTTTTTCCTGCTTTTTTAATAGACCATGGACCTTTACTGCTACCATTATGAAATTTGATACTATCATTTGAAGCAATATTTGAGAGGACAGGCAATATATGTTTGATTTCATCAGCTTAGGATTGAGTATCAGGTACAAAGGCCCTGGATGGCAATTTCGTTCCAATGGATTACAAAGTCGTGTTATAACTTTGAAATGTTTAATATTTTAGAGACTAAACTGACCATAATGTTCTCTGATATTTGTCAACTCAGAGTATTGGTAAAAACATAGCTTTTTTTGTAATTCAGATTTATATTTGAGTTTGATTTAGACTTTAATTTCCATGAGATTTGGACCACATTCTTGTAAATATTTACCCAAATAATACAATAGTTGAATTTTTTGCAAGGATGTATTTTGTCTCCGTTTTGTTTTTAGGAAACTTTCTTCTTATTGACAAAAATGTAACTTTTTGCTTTTAATGGTAAAGAAAGTAAATGAAGTAAGTTAAAAAAGAAGAGGAAGTATAAGGTTCTATCACGTTTTCAGAGAGGATAAAAATCCTCTTTTATAGCATGCCTCTCTTTTGTAAGCCCCTCTTTTATAACATGATTTAAATAATATGTATAATTTAAAGCTATACTAAACAAAACACTCCTCTACAGGTGATGTCTGGCAGTTATTTCAAGATAATGGTGGATACAGGCTTAGAAATTTCAAGAATTCACAGAAACTAAGATGGGGTTCCTTTTTAGAATCCATCAGTTCTGTGGCATACTGACAGCTATATCGGTTCCTTGGAGAAAATTTAGGTTCCGTATTTAGGTTCCGTTATTTTTTTACCGTATTTTCATAATCGCATCTTATCTATAGTATTTTAAACTTAAAGTATACCAGGTTAGTTAGTTTGTTTTAAGCAAAGACGTTTAAACCAGACAAAAATATGTTGCTCTTCACCGTGGAGTTTTTAATGAAATTAAAATAATTTAACTCTATGACTGAGAGCATGTTTTTATTTGACATGTAATAAAGATATTTGATTGACTTATAAGAGAACATTTGAACGAAATGGTTGCTGGTAACTTTGCATTTTTCAAGAAACCACCCTCATACGTAAATGAATATAGACAAAAGCTCAAGTGACAAATTTTATTTAATACCTTATTCTTATAATTCACGGAAACGAAAAATGGGTTCTGTCTCTAGTGATTCATGGTTCCTTTACGGAACAAGTGATATTTGGCAGTTATATTTAGGCTTGATAATTCTTTGTTTAGAAGAAAACAAACAAATTTGCAAATTTATGTAGCTAATATTCTTTGCAGCTTTATGCTGAACATCACAAGCGGAAAACTGTACTCATAATCTCTCCTCTACAGGTATTTTGAGTTTCTCATAAGGGAATCTAATGTTCATAATTTGAATTTACAAATGCAGGCAATGAACCTGGTGGGAAAAAACTTGTTCAAAGTTTGTAGTAAAGGCACTAGACACTAGAACAATGTTTTTAACGTTGTCTTTACTGTGTCTTTACTGCAGACTTTGAACAATTTTTTTCCCACTGTGAAACAAAAGTTTGGCAAACAAGAGCAAAAAATCACTGTGGTGACACTTTGCAGTGGCATCACTCTTTTCCAAATAGACTGTGTTCCCGAAGTGCTACCACTTCGATTTCGTCCACTCGGTCCCGAGTTTTGAACGAAAAGGGTCCAAATTACATTTTTAGTCCAATGGACCGAAAAGGTGTGGTACCGGAACTGAAATTTGGTTATGACATTCTCGCTGGCCAAATTCTTTTCAATTTCGTCAACTTGGGACCGAGTATTGGTGAAAAAGGGGTTTTGTCAAAATTTATTGAAAAACAACTTTTCAATGAGACTTTGACCATGACTCTTTTTTGGCAGCCATTTTGTATCTCAGGGAAGCTCTATCCTCAATTTTTTGAGATAATAAATAATGATTTTTTAAATTTCAAGAATTTGGGAAGCTTCCTTTAATTTTGAAATAAATATTTATGTGTATATTAATACTCACTTTAGAGTCATAAAACATTTAATTACTATGATGAGTATATATTTTTATAACATTAATTACTCGCAATTAAAGTTAGAAATATAATGACAATATACAATTCAACAGAGAAAGAATTTTTAATAAAAGCATAAATTGTATGTTGATTTTTATAACATTATTAATTAATCCCAATTCAAATTAGAAATATAATGACAATGCACAATTCAACAGATTAACAACAGATACTGAGAACCACCTTTTATTAAATGTTATGTATATATAGTTAAATGTCACAAGTTCACTGCTAATAGAATCATGTTTT